>JAPYYX010000369.1:0-67740 GCA_030522605.1 Cremastinae sp. B BG-2022a | reverse complement strand
TTTACAATAATTTGCATGATAAGCGACCCTGAAATTTTGCGAGGTTGTCTGATACTACTTAAATAAGATCCTCGCAAAGTTTCATCCATTTCTCTAGTTCTTTGATTTGGTAGGCAGCCACCTTAAAAAATCAAACGTTGAACGAAATGTATCTTTGATACATTTCGTGTCACAATGTGACACATTAAATATCGAAGAAAAAATATATCGGGTAAATTTCTTCTCATATTGAATACCTATACTCCCTGTAAATTTGAAAATGACGATACGGAGTAACTCTTGTTCTGGTTCGAATTTTTTTCTCCCCGTTCTTAATGTTTCTTTCGTTCTGGACAAAGACACTTGATTAATAATCGGAAGCCTTTCCTTTGTGCCCTCCATTTTTTCTTCTTCTCTTCCCATTTTCATCTCAAGCTTCTCTTATTTCGACCTTTGAATGCTTATCGTTCACTTCCTACTCGCATTAAACATCTCCCCGAGGATCTTTCAGAGAAAAAAAAAACAGATGAGAAAAAATACAAGAGGAGAGAAAAAGAAAAGAATATCTCGGCGTTTTCTCTTGAGTGTGCGAGTTTATATTCACGTATGAAGAAATCCCGAGGTCCACTCGAGGACTCTCCGCTGAATCGCCGGCAGGCGGCGCTTGGATCGAGTGTCAGTTCGAAAAGAAGGAAGCAGAGTAACCAAGAGGGAGACAGTGAAGATATTCAGAGTGTAATTATAACCTCATTTACTGGAGGATGAATCAAAAATCCTCTTCACTCCGGGGCCAACGTCGCCAGTCACTCGATATTTTTTCAAAAAACATTCTCCAGCATTCCTTCCTCGAGGAACAAAAATTTCGCAAAAAGATGAAAAACTACTAAGTATAGTAGCTAGTTTTCCATCCAAATTTGTATCAAAAGACAAGACAAAAAAATTTAGTAACCTTGAGATCTTCAATAATCGAGTTTAATCGATGTCTAAATTTACACGTAAGTATATAAAAAAAGAGCGTTTTCATTTTTCATATACATACAAATGTGTATGCTCAAGGGGAAAGCTCAACCCTCATCGTCAGGTATTTCGTTTATTCTGTTTTTATTCTTCTTTATTTGTTTTGGCTTGAGGCCAAGATGCGATCTCACCAACTTAAATGAAGTGTTATCATTGGATGACAAAAATATTTATTTCCTTGTTAGTCCGAACCACGCCCCTGGCGTAGGTATCGATGAAATAGTATCCAATTGAGAGTCTCGCGGATATCTTTGCGTTTCGTAAGCAGGAAATTCTGCAAATTTCTTCCTCTTCGCGGCTGATCTCGTTACTCGAGACTCGGAGCGTTTATTTGCCTTCGGATTTTATCCTCGACCACCGAGTTACACGAGGATCTCGAGTCTCGAGATCTTCGCATCGCGATAAAGGGCGTACCACCTTTCCTCTCGCAAGTAAGAGAAAAAAAAGGAATCGACGCACTTGCTCCTCTTTTACCAGAAATTCTACCTGATCGCTAGCTTATGCTGAGCCGCTACATAATTAATGCATTCGAGAGTTCTCTCTTTTTATTGTCCTTATTATTTAAAATCCCAAATAAATTGCAGAAAAAATTGTTATCCACCGCATTATAAGACAACGTAAGATCGTAAAAACGTTCCAGAAGAGGCACAAGAATTTCCGGATACCGATATAGAGATTCGAGATTATGAGAATGTATTATAGTCATAGCCGCATAAATATTGATGAGAAGAGGAGAGATAGAAAAAAAAATATACATACATATATATATATATATATAAAAATTTCGCTTTTGATTTTTGTCCGGGACCTGGTCATTTCCCCCTCCCCCTTTTTTTTCCTCTTTATTCTCGCGGAGTTCATGCCTGCCCATCATCTCGTTTATGAATTTCACTAAAATTCTTGGAAGCCATTCTATCTTCTCGTCGTGCTCTTCGGGTCTTCGCGAGCGTGCAACCGGATCGAGTTCTCTCTTTCTCTCTCATTCTTGGACCACCGACGTGTCCGGAGTCGGATTACCGCGCTCCACGGCGAGTCTCTTCGCTTCACCGTTTCCTCCGCTCGTGTGTTTGCGTATCTACGGCACCTTCGTACTTTTCAATCTTTGTCAGGACGCGTGGAGAGGCTTCCAGAAAATTCTCAAACTCTATACGTCCCGAAAAAAGCTCTTCCCAAAAATGATATTCCGAAAAGAAGGAATTTATCCTTTTTTTCCCTTCAAATAATAATGATAATAATTTCTTCCCTTTAATATTGGAAAAAAAGAGTTTGGCTGTTTAAAAAACCAGAGAGAATTCACCTGTAAAGTGGTTGGGACAGAGGCTTCATTGTCGCGAAATTCGGCAACGCTGCGACGTTCAGACAGAGAGAAAAGAGAAATAACAACAGTCACCGTCTATATGGGGGCGAATATAAGTAAGCCGATACCCCTGGGGGCCTCATCTCCGCAGTTTCTCGAGCACCCGCGCTGCTCACCTTTCTCTCCTCCGTAAGAAAAAAAAACGAAAAAAAGCAGAATACGAGTGTGCGAGCGCATGTGTGAGAGAGATGCGTAGTTCGTACCTGGGCCCAAAATTCCCGCTTCCTCGTGGCCTAGGACCTCGATCCTCTCCCTTTTTCCATCCGACACCCTGCCGGTCGAATCTCTTCTCTAAAAACTGAAGAAAAAGTCTTGGTACATATATGCATGTAAAAGCATGGAAGAAAAAAGGCCCTCCTCAAAAAGGTGACATCCGAGACTTTTGTCCGGACCTGCCGTCACGTCACGAAAATCCTTTTTCTCTCATGGCTCTCGTCATATCAGTTCGATTATATCGTCTCCGAATTCATCAGTGGAGGTCATCTCGAAGAGTGTAATATTTTCAATGTACAGTTCATTTCTGCGAGACTCGAAAATCTATCGGAAATTTTTCTTTTTTCGTATTTATTAAAGAGAGAGAGAGAGAGAGAGAGAGAGAGAGTTTCATTGGAGAAGTAGATTTCATTCCCTTCTTTCAATATCTTGATGTTTGCAGTGAGTGAATAAAAATTACTCAATTTTCGTTGGGTATAAAGAGAATTTTGGATCAATCTTCGGTTCTCTCGCTACCGTTGCGAATATCGCACATGCACAAACTTTTTCAGGCTCCCGAGTACCCGTAGATCATGTTCACCGAATATACACGTAGTACACGAACGAATCTAATTAAACGTTAAAATGTTATTTTAAAGTTTAATAACGACTATAATGACCTCCCCACAGCCCGCGCTTGATGCAGCAACCAGAACGCGACTCTGTTATTATCTAGATTGCATATTTTCTGGTAGATTAAGTTTCTTCTTCCTCCGCAATACTCCCTTTTTTCCTTATCTTTTTCTTCTCACTCTTTTCGTCCGTTCCACCTTTCTCTCCCTTCCGAGTCAAGAAAAAATCTTTCTTGGAGATAATTTCGTAAAAAAAAAACAATCTCCTCATGCCAAGTTCTTATTAATTTGACTTGAATATTACACAAGACAACTATTTTACAAATATTGTCGAAATTCGACACTTACTGATTTTCAATATAATTTGCAATTTTTTTTGTTCTGTATCTCTAACATCTCATATATGTATGCATAATATAATTATTTGGGTGGTAACGGATAGGTCGTAGGTACGATAAAATAAGTACCACAGGAGTACTTGTAGAATTGTAAACATGGCGTTGCAATGCGTTTCTTGCTGGAACAGAGGGAAGAAACGTCTCCTCCTACTTCTCTTCGGTTACTCTTTGACTCTTTCGCTCCGAGCCAATTGCAATGGCGGAAAAACAGTTGCGAATTACGCGAGCATGCTATTCCCGAGAACTTTTGCCGACGTTTTCCTTCCTCTCTCTCTCTCTCTCTCTCTCTGTTACTCGCGATAACGAACACAGCTCATTTTTTTTCTTTCTTTTGATAGGAATGTTCACCAAACGAGACGAAATAATTCCGAAGAAAAAAGAAATTTTTCACACCGCAGAGAAACCTTTTTTAATACATAAAAATAAATATAAGATCTGAGTTTTTCATTTATATGACATTTGAGAAGGAGTTTTGCCTGGTGGTTTTTAAATTTTTGTTTTTCCGTTTTTATGATTTTTCGTTACCAAGTGAAACTTAACTGTAACGAGGTTCATATCGTAACCGGCGAGAATGCGCGTGAGTTCTGGAATGAAAAAAGTGTGTCAAACATATGGCCAGATTGGATCTGAAAGAGTTTCGAGTGGAGAAACCTCGATCCCTGATAATGGCATATTTTTTCTACAGAGAATCGATCGCCCAGCGAATTGGACCCGCTCCTCCCCACAATTACCGAACGGGACGAGTGTACGCTCGTTATATTTCCAGCCCACAAAAACGATTATCGCAAATATCAGCTTCGTTACAATGTGTGGATTAAATGATGATTATTCAATATCGAAATTTGAACGCGAAAATTGTTTTCGATCGAAAGCAAATTTTTATCACTCCTATATAAATTTACATGCTTGCAAGTATAAGTATAAGCTTTGTATGAAAAACACGGAAATGTTTGAAAAAATAAATTCCATTCAGAGATTTTTCATGCAAAATTAAATTAATTCATGAGATAGTATCTTTACGAATTAAAAGTAGAACTTTTGTGACGCTCCGAAGAATTCAGAGCGTCACAAAAGTTTTTAAAATTTCGAGTCACGGAGAATTAAAAAGCGAGAGAGAGAGAGAGAGAGAGAGAGAGAGAGAGAGAGAGAGAGAGAGAGAGGTGTGTGTGTATATATACATATATATATTCATGTATACGAATGGCAAACCGCTCCTGGAAAAGTCCATAAATATCTCGGATAATTGGCGAGGGCAACGAGCAGGAATAGCGGCAGGTGCACACACGATCGTCGTCGTGGTTGCGGTCATCGTCGTCCACACATTTTCGCCTCGTTCTTTCTCAACCTTTTTCGCTTTCTCTCTCCAACATTTTATGTACATATCCGAAGACGCGTATGAGCTCCTCGCATAGCCGAGAGCACTCCGTGAAATTTCTTTCTCTCTTCGTTTAATCGCGCGTTGCCGCGGGTCGAGCGCGCGAACGCGAAACCTCGAGACTTCTCGCATGTGTCCATCTACAGTCCGCTTCTGATAAATAGATACACAGGTATACATGCACGTATCAGAAGAAACGTACGAGAGCAAAAAAACTCTTCTTTCACAGTCTCGATTCTCTGAAATAAAGTTCTCTACACTTTTTCCTTCGTGTTATATGTCACCCCTGTCTCTCCAAAGGTCAAACAATAACGCACCGATCCCTTGTAAGAAAGCAAACTTTTGCTAACAGAAAGATACTTAAATAAGAACCTATTAATCAACCGATATTCATTAAATCATTCCTGCATGTGAGTCCGCCTTATTATTTACAAAGTCATACTCTTATACTGTTGGAACAAAATTGCAAAAACTCGGTACAAACTGAATTTTTTCTTACACATATCTACACGTCTCTACGTCATACTTTATGTGTTATACTTTAATTCGATTTCCAATGATCGTTCATGTAACTTTTATCTCATTCGTGTTCTCTCTTATGTCGCACATAAATACAGAAATTATACATAATACATACATATACATATACAATAGATGAATAATTAATTTGATTTATTTATTATTTCAGGGTCACCTTGCGAGCACGACGGAATTTGCGTCAATACACCAGGCTCTTTCGCTTGCAATTGTACCCAAGGTTTCACCGGGCCGAGATGCGAGACGAACGTAAACGAGTGCGAGTCTCATCCCTGCCAGAACGAGGGTTCCTGTCTCGACGATCCTGGGACGTTTCGTTGTGTCTGCATGCCTGGTGAGTAAATTAAGTCCTCAAATGTATATTTTTTCGTTAAATTATTTCGTATAGTGTGTGTACAATCGGATAAACCTAATCGAGAAAAATTATTTCTCTCGGTACACACATTTCTCATCCGCTCTCTCTCTCTCTCTTTCTCTCTCTTGTCTTATTTTATTTCCCCTCGCCATTATTTCTCCACTCAATCTCGATCCTCTCAATTTATCGAGGTTATCCAAGGGAGGGTTTACGCGTTCCTTAATTGTTTGACGACTGAGCAGGAGGCTTGGTAAAAGGAAATTTCACGATCGTCGATATTTTCCCGATTCCTGCAATGTACCGCCAACGAAAGGTTCTCGGAGTGTGCCTGACGAAGCTCTTATATTTTCGCCCGAGTCGAAGAATCGTAGATCGATGATCGATAATTTCCGAGAAACGGCGAACGTACCGAGAAAATAAAGACTCTCTTCCTCTTTATCCCTCCACGTTGAAGCGCGAGAGAAAATTCTTGCGAAGAGACCTATCGCAAAATCACGTTTCTCGAGAGCAGCCTCCGGCACTCTCTATTTCTTCTTACTTTACAAAAACTTGACAATTTCAAAATTATATCTAAAAAACATGTTTGCATATATATATATATATATTAAATCTGACAAAATCCGAGATAATCGGGCGAAATTTGTATAATAATAATAATCAATCGCGATAGTGTATTAAATCTTTTGAGTTTAAAGTTTGCGGGAAGAAAAAAAAAGACAGAAAATTAACTTCCGAATAATTTATTGTCGATTGACCCACTTATTTGGATGCAGAGGATGATGATTGCATCCGGCATTTAAGAGATATTTCGCGATATCACGAGTAAAACCAGAAAGACGAAGAGAGAAAAAAATGTATAAACGAAGAGCGAAAGAGAGGAGCCCGGGGCGAAACAAATGGGGCATTAAAACGGAGGATAAAACGTGTACCATCGCAAAATTGCAGACACCGAGTCTCTCTCTCTCTCTCGCTCTCGTGCGTCTTACGGCTTTTATCCGCGCGAATCGATTTATACACCGTTTCGAGATTCTCTCGCGAGAGTTGGGGGCGAGTCGTGTCGTCTTTTGCGGAATAAAAGGGACTTTCAAGATCGATATCTCGAGATACAAAAAAAAAATAAAGAAATCCTGCGAGCCAAAGAAAAAGGGAGAAAGGATTAAATTATCGTGAATTGCAGACCATTTATCGATTACGCTGCGCGCAGCAAAGGCGAGCAAAAGTCCTTTGAAAGTCAATAGAAACGAGAATAAAACGATCTACCGTCCACTCGGAATAAAGTATTCACGACAAATTGATTATCGCGGTGAAAGAAATGTTCGTGGAATGCGAAGAATTGTTCAATCAAACCGTTTGCAATTTTATCGCCATTTATCTTTTTTTTTATTATACATATATTTCTCATACGCAATAAATTTTCTGAATTCCTTCAAAAATTAATTTCCCCATCCACGAAATTATTAATAAGCGATCCGTTAAATCCTGAAGAAAATATGCTTCCAAAGACCGATGAGATTTTATCTCGTTACCTAACGTACACGCCTGCTGCGAGAAAGAAAATTTGAAAAAAAAAGAAATGAAAAAAAGGAGATTTCGCTCCCTTCAGATACATACCTCGCTCTCCTCCTCAGACTTTATCTCAAATCTGTACTCGCAATTCTCTTCGACCGCCGCGTATAAGCGTACAGAAATATAATATTATAAATAAGATAACAGGACACGCGGCGTTTCCTTTCTACCGATCTTTCTTCAGCCTTCATTATTCTCGCTTTTTCTCCGCTTACTTTTTTCTTTTTTTCTTATTCATCTCATCATATCATATTGTTCGTTTCTTTCCAACCTCTTATTGCGTTCAATTCTTTCTCCCTCTCCGATTAAAGTAATCAATTAGTGGAATATTTTTCTAGTTTCTAGTCAATAAAAATTCACTTCTCCTTCGTAAATTTTCTACTCTTTGATTTTTCTTCGTTCTCGTTCATTTCTATCGCACCAAATGATACGCTGGCCTCCTATATGAAACCGATAATCTTGATTAGAGAAGTTAACTTTTTCAACACGAGTTTTACAGCTTGGAATAATAAAAGTGGTCAGACCCATAAACACATTTTTAAAGAAACTTTGTTTTTTTTTTAAATTTCTGTTCAATAAAATCGTTCGCGGTCTGGACTAAGAGCGTTAATGATTATAAACGATTTTTAATTTATTTTAAGCTGCGTGTACGCTGCAAAATTATGCGTAATGCTGCGTCGAGAAATAATTAAAGGATTTAAACTTCCACAGTATAGGATCTATACATGGATTATAATTATCACGAACTTCCCGCGATACAGATTATTCTAAATAAGATTATCGCTCGATGTTAAAGTTTCGCGTTTCGTCGATACAAGCTCTCCTGACTCGGAGGGTCTGCTCTCTTTAATCTCCTTCCTTCTTGCATCGCTCCTGTTATTGTGCGCAGTCACTTTTTTTTCTTTTATGTATAATTTCGGAGACGCTTGTTGCAAATTTACAAATGCAATCGAATTACAAGATATTATTCACTTTTTGAATTTTCTGTACCGATAAAACATATGTCAAGTAAAAAATGTGCTAATTTTTTCTCATGCAAAAATGTTTACCGATATTTTTTATCTAATAGTATATTGTTGTGCAAGTGATGATGAACGCAGGGAAATGCCGAATAGCATGAAGTTGCGCCTGAGCCTTGATTTGTGGAAAATTCGAACCCCATGAGCGCTTTCATTGGACTGATGTTTATATTTCCGTATGTTGCCCATGACAACATGCGGAAAATTGAAGACAATTTAAAATTCATACACACAGTTCTCATCTTGCTCACTTTTGAAATAGTTACCTGTGTCCCCAACAACTATGCTAGGTAGGTGATGGTTCCTTATTCCCTCCTCACTCTAGCATACGTACAGATTTGAGTTCAGTCCATAAAAAACCAGCCAATATCATTGGTTAAAGAATCTTTTAATGATTCTGAAACATTTCATCTTCTCAAATTTATCAATTCCATCTATACATGATTTCGCACGGATTCTTAAACGAACAATTCGCATGCTTTTTTTTCTCGTCAAATTCTATAGCCTGACGAAAAACTATAGCTCCAATCTGTCTCTATCGAGTTTTCTTCTTGTTTCCATTATTTCCATCCGTTGCATTAGGGAATCCAAGGGTCCGCGAGTCTCCGTATAGAATTCTGCTCCGGCTCTGTGACTCGTAGCGGCTTGACGACTATTTTTTTTTCTTTCTTCATGCTTCCTATATATGCAGACGCTTACACACGTGTGTGAGAGCGAAACTGTTTGTATACTCGACTTTTGCGGCGAGTTGAATCGTTGAGAGATCGACAGACTCTCGAAGGTCTTTGCTCCTCTCTCTCTCTCTCTCTCTCTCTCTTTCCTCTTACCTTCGCAAATATTGGTATGCGTTGAAGAGATGCATTCGAACGATGCATCTCAGAGATCTCGAAACGGTAGTAGAGTTGGTGTCTTTTACGGACTCCTGTGGCAATCTCGTTATGGACACATGTTTCTTCATTCTCATTCTTTAAACTTCCGAAGGAAAATCAACGTTATCCAAAAATTGATTAAAAAAGAGTAAACTTTTTAAGTGCATTTCGCGAGTCTTCAATCGCGAAAAAAATTATTTTCAACTGCATTACTTCAATTGATTGTATTTTTGAGCGAGTAAACTTTGAATGAGATTTATTTTTTAATTTCTTCTATCGTTTTATAAGATTGTAATCTTGGTATTAAACTTCTCAATGTCTGAAATTTGAAATGTAAATCGTGTATAATGCGAGTTAGCACGAATTTCACGATCCGAAGTATGTTCGTCGATCGGGGTCTCTCATTCGACTTGCCCGAAGAATGCAGCCCGGTGTTTAAATACGTCGAGTTCCATTTCTTCGCGATCCCGGATCGGCGCACAAAATTTTTAAGAGATGAGAGGGAGGAAAGTGAGAGAACGCTCGCCGCGGGAGATGGACGGCGCTTTTGTCGTCCGACTTTGGAAAAAATATAAAAATAAAAACAAAAGTAAAAACGAAGAGACTTTCGCTCCGAAAAGGTCTCGACCCTTTTTCGTAAGGCATCTTCAAAAATTCATGATGAGATCGAAAACAATTGGATGGGGAGAGAGAGAGAGAGATAGAGATTGACGATCAAGAGAGAATGAGAGAAACCAAGCGAAGAAACAAATTTGCGAAATCGTTTAATAATTCATGAGATTTCTCCCTTTCATCTATACCTCGACTATACCTACTTTTTGTCCTTTAAATCGTCGATTTATTAAGAACGTTTCTCCTGATGAGCAAAACACTCGGAACGTGCATCGGTGCGATCTTCCTGCAATTTGATCGATTTTTGCCCTAAAATGAAGCGCATCCTTATCATCGATCGGTTATCCCCCGGTTCAGATCTTTTTTTCATATGCTAGCAATTTGGAGGAGAAGATAAAAAGAGAAGATACACAAAAGAAAAGATGAATTAGATCACATTTTCTCAGGTGAATTCCGTAGCGCGTCCTTATGGTTGAACTTTGTATTAATTTTAGTTTCTCATCCGTTTCGTGATTCACCGACAGATGACGTACCCTTTCTTCATTATTTACCTACATCCCAGAAATATTTGATCACCCTCATTCAACGAATAAAATTTTCCCTTTATTAAAAATTTATTGCACGTGGGTATGCAATTCGATCTCTATATTTCTTTCATCAGGATAATTTCAAGATTTGATTGTGAAATCCGCGAAGCCGGACGCGAAACTCGCGATCTAGGCGAGAGGAAAAGAGGAAATGGTTTATGGGGATAGAGGCTATAAAATTTCAACATTTTCCCTATGTCGAGAATCTATAGCGAGCGCATAAATACGGATTTTTCTTAACGTATACACATATACACGTATAGACGATACTTTAATGGTTCACGACTTTTGCCTATGCAGATTCAGTCTCGCCGATAATTCTCGATCCTTCGCCTCTCCCTATCTTTTCTCCTTTTCCTTATAACTCCGAACTTTGGCGCATGCCTCGACCTCCTCGAGATTCAAGAGATGCCTTTGTTGAGAGATATTATTTCCACGGGAACGAACGTTTCCGCTTTCCGGGCGCGAGAACGCGAGAGCGTTATCGGTCATCGATCGTTCGGCAAACTGATCGATAGGATTGACTCTTTTGTGCCTCTCTATGCGTCTCTCCGTAAATCCTTTTGAAAATCGGTAATACTCACGAGAATAAGAGACTGTGAGCCGAAACCTCTCGAAAATAATGCATATACATATCTATGTATATAGTTTCACTCGAAAAATCCAATTAAAAATCAATTTGTAAAATTTGACTACGATGATGGTTTTTGAAGAACCAGAATCTACATACATATCCTGACTTCGAAAAACAGAACGACATTTGTCTGTCTCATCCCGAATATTCAGATGTCAGTGAGAATCAATGCATGGGTCAATTTATTCTTATATTTTATTAATATAAGCAGTAGATTGTTGATAAAAGCAGGAGAACGATGATGAGAGGAATCCTCAAATTTTTCAAATAATTTAATGAAATATTCATTCTGGTAAAACTCTATGTATAGCTGATGCAAGCATCAAGCAAGCATTTTTATCGATAGTCATGTTACCTTGTAAGAAAAGATGCAAGAGTATATGTACGAAATAAAAAATGCAATATCAAACGCGAAATTTAGTATCGAAGTCTCGATAAGAACAAAAATGGTCTACAAGAGTAGCTTCTCGTCGCGATGCTATAAAAAGAGTCTTGGGATTTCCATTTAAATATTATGTAGATATATTCGCCTCGTTTACTGTGCTCATATAAATGCATTATATATATTCTTAAAAGGCGTCTGCATATACGTGTATCGGTGATGATAGGATGGTTTGCGCCTCTCAAACGAGCTTATACCCTTAAGGAGCTACCGAGTCTGCATGGCTCCATATTGGCCATACGAGCATTATTTCCCATAAAGTCCTCGTTGGTAATTATCGGTAAGTAGCGGATGCTTTGTTCCGGAATTTTTCAAGACCGTTCCTCATACTTTTTTCTCTATTTTCTTCTTTCTCTCTTCCACTCGCGTATTCAAGCTTCTCGCTGTACATACATGTTCGTATAATATACACAATTTTATCTCGTACATTTTCTTTTGTTGTACACACACACACACACACACACACACACACACACACACACAAAGCGCTACGCCAATATCCTATCGTTTCCTCTCCCTGATTATCGCTTGGAAGGATTAATTCTCATCCTTACGGAGGACCGTCGATGCGCATATTTTCAGGGAATATTCAAACCGGCAAACTCGAATCTATTCACTAAACATTCCTTTCGTGTTATTATATAATTATACTTTAATCCAACTTTAAAGACTTGTTCATTCAATTGTTACGGTAGTTCCTTTTTATTATCACCATGAAAAAATAACTTATTATCATCAGCCTTTTCTTTGAAAAAAAGTGGAGTTGTTTTCGCCGGAATAAATGAGAAGATTTTTTTTTGCCTCCGATTCTAGTTCTTCCGATCTCAAGAGACAAAAAGTAACGAGCGCAGCTAACATTCGCGGGATACGGCAATTTGATACACCCGCCGTGAATAAACTACTTATTCATCATTCCCGCGCATATAATATTCCGCGAAGCTTCTTGTCGTAATCATTCACGACGTATGTCGTGAAACTCAAAATCTCGCATAAAAAGGCAGCAGAAACAATATAAATATGCTTGCGAGAAGTTTCATTCTAATTGCAACTTCTGCAGGTCACGACACGAACAACAAAATTTTCACTTGGTCCTTTTTAGAGTAGAGAAAAAAAAATCATTGTTCTGTCTCGCAAACGAGAGTTCAATACGATCGGTCTATAATGCATAATTCTGTGTGAGAGAAAGAGAGAGATGAGCTGGGGGGGGGGGGTAAAAAGAGTGCCGTGGCTATTCATACAGTGGAAGGTTGTGAGCTTTGAGGGAGATTCTATCTCGGAATAGCCAGTGCACTTGGCGACCGCCTCATTAAAAGACTCTCTCTCTCTCTCTCTCTCTCTCTCTCTTTGTGCGATCGTGTATAGTTCTTTTTAGATGCCAGCAGAGGGCAAGATAGAACGAAGAAGCTCAACGCGCTCGTTCCTTATCTGTATCGTGTTTCGCTCGTGTACCTCGCCAACTTACGACGTGTCGTCAGTCCGCCAGAGACGCACACTCCCTCGATTTGCGCTTATACGTATAACTAGGACTACTAGTGTGACTAGAAAAATGAGAGCCCAAAGTTTTTCATTTATCAAAAGTATGTGGACCCAAGAGATTGACAAGAAACTTTCATAAGCGCCAAGCTTTTGAAATTACGCAGTAAGAGTTTTATAAGGATCAACCTGAAGTAACCTTTATTTTATGTATTACATATTCTACGTATACAACCTCAAAAAGATGAAATAACTTTTATTAAATTTGATAAACATGTTTCAAAATTTTCCAGTCACAGCGTTACGCCTTGTGAATTTCGATGATGAAAAATTTACACGAAACCGGTCGTTTTCATTCATGCTGAGATAGAAATGAAAAATAAAAATTTTGTATTTTTTATGTTGTAAATTAATAATATGATATTTCTGGATCGAACAATAATAAACTAACCGCGAGAAAGGATTTTGAGAAGATGTTGCGTGCAAGAGGTTATTCCATCTGAGAAACGTTTTCGCAGCGATGATTGATGGTTCAATAGTCGATATTTGCAGCATAATGAAAAACGGACGGTAGAGTTTCGCGTTCTTGATTCACACGCATCGGAAATCATTGTGTCCGACCAGATACGACGATGGGGTACGGTTAGATTTCTCGCATTGGATCGGAAGAAATGAACGCGCGCGCGCAGACTGTGATAAAGAAATAGGAAAAAAGAGACAGATCTTTTCTTGTCGTTGTTGCAGCGATGACCTGTATTAAAATCCCAGCACATTCAGGCATTCAGCCTCTCTCGCTCGCTCTGTCTCAACAATCTAATGGCGGTATAACAATATAGTAATATATGAATGAGAAAGATAATAATGATAAGTCGATAAGGATAATGAAGCTGGTAATGAAGTTGCGAAATTCGCTACACAAATTGAGGTTTCGTCACTGCATGAGAGAAAATATCACGTATAGGATATATATTATCTTGAATGATTGAGCAAGTTTGAAATATAGTTTTCGACGATGATCGAGTTGTTCCAACGAGGAAACAGATTATCGACGATTGATATATTCAATCATAATGATTCGATGTCGATATTTTTAGTCAATTGCTCATGGAAATATAAAACATGCGCATGCTTTAAAAAAGATGAATCGTTGAAAAAATATTTCAAAAGTCAATATGTGAGAAGTTTTTTTTTGTCGCTCAGGATTGAGACTAAAAATAAAAATGAAGGTTACTCCGATATGGTAGGAGGACGTGCACCATCGTGCATCGGTCATGTTGTTGTATTTGTTGCCCTAGCTCTCATCTCTCCTGACTCCGAGGCTCCAACAATCCGCGAGTCTCGTCACACTTTTCCGTCGTCACGGATAAATCTTCTCAGTCTCACATCGCGGCGAGAAGTCTCACACCCGCGCATTCTCGGGTCTCTCTTTATAAACGTAAAACCGTAACCGAGCGCTCCGATGGATGCGGGCTCGCGCTTCTCTCCTTTTAAGCCATGCACCCGTGCGCCCGCGCGCACAAATCTATATAACTCGCGCGTGAGGAAAAATCTCAGACCTGGGACTTGCACTCTCCGGCGGGGGCAACGGTAGTTTGCTCGCTGGATAAAACATCTCAATGTAACTATAGCGGAAGTAATTTTCAAAGTCACGATCATCTTAACCCGACGGCAACCACGGGCGCAAGAACCCGAGAAGCTTCTGGGCCTTCCTTTCATTTAAATTACATATTAAGGCATCCCAAAGGATAATGAGATTATTATTACTATTATATATTCTTTATTCCTACATTATCATTTACCTTTGATATCTTCGATATATGCGAGAAATTTATGATTATCGCTATCCAATATCATCTCTATATAAACATCGTGAACCGCTCGACGCTTCATGTTTTCTGCAATGGCAAATGTGTTTTATTATTTGTTTTTTTTCTTCTTTTTTTTTTCTAAAAGGACGCAATGATTTCACGAATTAAGAAAAATTTTGCAGAGCAGGTCGTGGAAAAAGAAGATTATTTCGCAATTTTTCACGTTCCATATGAAACGGCGGTTATTAAAACGCGCGAGTCTTCTCGTTAAAAAAGTGGTAAAAAATATATGTATAGAGATTCTGCTGACTCGGGCGATCCATATATCGCGTGTGATTCGCACGGATTCGCGAAACGATGCTATCGTTCTTTTGGCGTGCAGCGGCACGTACTGACGCGCGCACCGCCTCGCGTTTTCTCGCGCTGAAGGATTTGCACTATGATATACGAGAGGAGGATTCTCCTTTTTAAACTAGCCGCAGAAATATCATATACCGAGAGGATTCCTCGTACGAATTAGTCTCCTTCATACGTTTCTTTTTCCATAATATTTTTTCTCGTCGCTTTATCGCTCATTCTTCCGGCAAGTCTTTGAAGTATTTATTTGACTGGAAAAAATCGCTTATTTTTATCCCCGTCGACATTATCACTCCGATGGTGAGTAGGTATACACATTTTGTACCATGAGAGCTTATAAAAACTGCGAAAGAATAAACATAGCGCTGATGATGGTGCATCGATAGAACCCGTTTGAAGTAAATTCATGTTTCTTGCGAGACGATTGAAAGGGAATAAAGGGTGGACGGAATATTCCGAATGGTTTGCTTCTCGCCTCATTTTTCTCCCCCTGTTATTTCTTCCTTTTTTCGATGGTTCTCAGCGCTTCTCGCAGTTCGCTCATTTTGCGAGCAGTTGAGGCAATCCTGACGATGCAAAGAGAGAAGGCAAAACTTCGTGATGGCCCGAGGCCTTCTGCGCCGTCGAGAAACTCCATCGCACCGCTCGCCGTTTCGAATAAACGATACAATTTATTGTCCATTTATCCACAAACTTCGAGATTCTCAAATAAATATTAAGACAAAGAGAAAGATTTCGCTGAAAAAAATGAAAAATTCGACAAACCTCCTAACATAAACTTCGCGTTCATTGAAAATCAATTTTACATTTTACAATGGCGTATAACCAGTGCTGAGAACAATTAAAACTCTTTTTATCCTATATATTTGTTGTTCCGTTCGTTCAACTCTGCTTTGTCTGTTTATCACAAGAAAGCAGGGCTGAAGAAAATGATGAAATAATACAAAATGAAAATTAAGTGTTATCTATTTATTTACTTGAGTTGCCATTCTTGCAATTTTTCAACTCCCCTTATTTTCACACACACTGGAACGCGAACTTGCTTTTTATAACACATGCAAGGATATGGAAAGAAGGAAATCCAGTCGGCCGTTTGTCGCGATTACTTTCTCGATGCTCTTAATACGAAGCCAAGAAAAGGACAAGTGAAGATCGGAAAAAAAAGAAAAATTCGACCTTTCGTGAGGAATAAGCGAGCGAAAAAAAAAAAATTTCGCTCCTGTCGCGTGACTTCGTACCCTCATAACCCTCGCGGCTTTTCAATGCAACGAACGAAGAATTCCTTTCTCGTTCCACGCACACGTTCGAGAGATTCGAGCGAGCCCTTGAAAAAATCGGAGGACACATTATTCTGCATCGAATTTTACGGTAATATTACAAGTCAGCCGAACACACTCGAAAACATCGAACGAGAAGTGAAAGAATAAAATATTAAGACGAAAATATGAATTCATATATTATGTTGGCGTATATACGGAAGTAATAAAAATATACGATAAAGAATAAAACAGCTAATATATGTATATTGGCGAGTATACTCGCGAGGGGCTTAAAAGAGAGATGAAAAATGCAGAGAGAGTTGTGCCCTTTTTTCGAACTCTTAGCTCTCGTTGAAAAATATAAGTACATACTTTTTCGCTGCAATTCATTGCCGTGACAATGTGCCCGCATCACGACGTGTATATACATATGCGGTACATTATGTGATATGTGCATGCGGACGGTATTGGAGTAAAATAAGAGAGGGTGTGATGTGTCGACCAAATGTCTTTCAAGTAAAAAAATCCGGACAATACCAACAAAAAGCAATAAAAAATATACGAATACGTAATGAAGAAAAAAGCCGGTGGTTGCAAATATATATTTATCTGACTAATCTGATGACAAGGCATGTACTTATAGAGAGTATTGAAAATTGACAGAAAAAAATATATAGACGTTCCTTGTTACTTGCTCGATTACGAGGATGAAAAAATGATCGATTTTCTTGAAAGTTAATCAAAGTTTGTTTAATCGAGATCAAAAGGTAGAGTTTTTAAATTTTTTTCGAGTAAGGAGTTCGCATCATTAATCACCTTAATTGAATCAAAATATCGCGAAAGAATCTGTATATCCATTTGCGATCGTCCTCAAGATAATTGCGTATCGATGCTACATTCGTCATCAATCATTTTTGCAAAGGAGCAACAGGAAAACCGGAGCGATAATAAGCGAGAGACGGATGAAAAGAAATGAAAAGTTGAACGATCACGGATCACGTTTTCAGAGTTTGTTAATTGTTTGGGTCTCGAATTTTCTTAATACTTTTTTGCAACTCGAATGACGGACCATGACGTACCGAAACGTTTAAGCTCGCCAATGAAGCGTCGATGAATTTTCTATGCATGCAGCACGGTTCACGACAAGAAAATTTAACAGTTGTCACAGTTGAGATTTTTTTAATTTCCTGATTTTATGAATATTCAAGATAGCTCGACAGCATAACGCGACATCAGTCTGCTAAATTGTTTTTCTTACGTGAAAAATACAGTCTTATTTCAATATTCCAGGAAGATGAGATTCGTCGCGGTCACGAAATGGCTTTTTCTCACCAAAAAATCATTCGCTGTCTCCAGAGGGAAACGAAATGAGAGTTTCGAGTGCAGAGAGAAACGGCGTGTGGCAATGAGAGAAAAAAGAAACGGACAGGATCGTAAATTCGGTTCGATCTTTTTCCTTGATTCTTTTTCTCTCTTCTGCTCTCTCATTCGTTCACCGGAGAAAGATTTATCGTTTGAGATCCACGCTGACTAATTGACGCCGCCGAGATACGCGATTTCGCGAGGAAACGTACGCGATGAGTTCGCGCAAACCCGAGCACCGGAGAGAGAGAGAGACGCTTTTTTATTTTTATTTCCTCCGAGAAATCTTCAGGGAGATCCTTCCACGTTTTTCGCTCCCACCGCGTGTTTCTTCGTGTATTTTTGCATCCCAAAGTCGATTTAAAGAAGAACTCGGTTCTCGTTCGGACGTTATCTGACGATTCGGTCAGAACAGTCCTCCCTCGGGAGAAATCGCAAAACGCACCGCCACTTAATGAGCCAATTATTTAATTGCGTCCACCCTTTCCTTTAATTCATCGGGAAAAAAATGGGGCCAGCAAGAGAGAACGAATTTTTATATTCGAAACTCTTTGATGATGTGTATATACATTTAACAATGATATTCATTTCAAATTTACTGTCAACTAGATATTTCGAGTCCATGTAGAAAAAAATGAGAGTCGATAAAAATTGTAATACGTTTTCGTTTCTTCTTCTTTTGCGTTTCAGCGTGAAATTTATATCTTATTTCAATCCTGTGTCCCAGCATCACCCAGAATCCTGTTTCCAATCCTGATGCTTTTTTCTTCCTTTCTCCCGATGCGCATTACTCTTTTTAATTTCTCATCGAATTTGCCTGGCATGAAATTCTGCTTCCGCGAAGGGCACGTAATCGATTAAGGATGATCGCACTGAGCGGGAAAATAAAAGGCCAAAATGCTTACGATCAAACAACCCGTTTCGGTCGATTCTTTCTATCGGCGCGATATTAAAAAATCGATCAATTTTTCACATTTTATTCTGTACTCTATACAATAAATAGGTAAAAACAAACAGGAAAATACATGGTAATAAGAGAGAGAAAGAAAGAGAAAAAGAATCCATCAATCTTCCCGAACGAGAGTAACGTGTGTGCCTATAAATATAATTTCAACGAGAGAGCAACTCGATCGTCATGATGAAGCATTGCGACTTGATCCACCTTATCGTCGAAACGTAAAATCATAATAATAAACGAATGAAAAATGTGTATCTCTCGTCCTCTTTTAGCTCCAAGAAACAAATTTTTAATTATCATGAAAAATTTGTACTTTTTCATTCAAGCGGTCCAAATTTTTCATTATTATTTTAACTCGCAGAAAATTCGTTGTGTATATATACAGATTTTTCTTTCAAACTCCCGAATATATTTATATTCGACGTATATACATATTTTTTTTCTCTAGAAGTCTATTTTTTACATTTTTACCTAAAATGGGAGTGCATTGTGTATAAAAAATAATTAAAAAAGAAAGTTGAGAAAAAATCCAGGAACGATTGAAGCTTCTCGCTCGAGCGTACCAACGTTGAAACGTTACAATTATGCGAGACGTATGTACCTGAAGTGGACTTGGGTTAACGGTGTAGTCGGACGAAGTGTGTAATTTGCGGATTCGGAGAGACCCGAAAAGCCTGCACCATGCGAGTCAAGTCCGAAAATCGAATCTCGAAAGAATAAATGACACGAAACGGAAGTAAGAGTTGGACAAAATATAAAATACTTTTTCATATACAATATTCACTTCGTACGATCGTTACAATTTTTTTTGTCAAAAATCGACACAAATTAGAATACGACATTACTTTTACAATGTAAAAATCGTAAATACATATGTATATATTGATGATCGAGCTGTAGATGAGTTGAGAATGAAAAAATTGCGGAGAAATGTGGGGGGATAAAAAATACAAAATTAATTCTAACGGATCCTAAAGCAGGTGGGATTCGTCCGGAACATTGACGCACAAATAAGTTACGCGCCGTGGATACTTGATCGATTATCGAAAGCAATGGCAGATCGCTAGGATCAACCGAGAGGGAAAAGAAAAGAACAGAGAGACGAGCAGGATTCACGATTGCCATCATCAATTATTCATCCTTCTCCTCTCTACCTCTCTCCCACTCGAATCTTCCTCCTCATTGATGCATTCTGCAATAATCCGACGCTACGTCATTCTCCTCCCTCTAATATCATTCAAGTAAAAATATAACTCTTTGCAATTTCATTACTCCTTACTCATTACTCAACTTTCGTCATATATTATTCATTATACAATATAATATAATGGCCGATAGCGTTACTTTTTTTATCATGATTTTTATCATTCATTCATTATTATTACTCTAAAATGCTTGATAAGTAAGCATACCTATTTATATTCAATGTCATCATTTTTCTCAATACTTTTAACTACTTGGTACTCGATTGTCAGGATTATTGCGAAATGGCATCTTCGATTCGATTAATCTCATAGAATACCGACATTTTTAGCTTGTCCTATTTTTTGAGCCATTTTGAGCGTGATTTGTTTCCATTATTTTTTACGAAAGCCTTTTATTACGGTCAATATATAAAAGAGCCTCTAGTGTGTATTTTTATATTTAATTCAGACTAATTGTAAGAAAGATCTGTAACCACCTGTGGGATCCCGAACCGTCCTGGCTGATGAAGCACGTAGTTTGGATGAAAGAGAAAAGAACGAAATACTTGAACATCCGAGCTCTCTTTTTGTTTCTCTCCCAATACGGAGTTCCTGGCCTTACTGATGCCAACGTCAACCGAGCGTTCCTCGCCCTTCTATGGCGTGGCTTGAGAAAACGCGAGTACACAAGAAAGGGAGGAGGAGGAGGAGATCAAGAAAAAATGAACAAGTGGAAAAAAAGAAGCTCGCGCGAAGTCCGGTTTTTCGTTCTTCTCTCTTCTTCGCTCCTCTCTTGCTTCGTAATTCATAAATATCCATATGTATATGTATGTATATATATATCTTGTATATCGGTGAAACGATAATTACCATTCGAAAATAAGAGCCCTGGAGGCTTTTCTCTGACAGTTGAGTATTTCTCGGCCTTTCTCCCTACATCTTCCCTTTTCTTCTTTCACACAATGCAAAACGCACGCGTATAGCAAACTTTTAACCACTCATTCGAGGTATTGTTACGCAATTTTGTTGATTACAATCCACACCCGTACCGCAAAGATCTTGCGCGAAATGCTGTGAAATGCAAAGAAAAAGAAGAGGCGGCTGTCGAAAATACCGCATTTTTTACCAAACCGCGCGAAATTTTCTTCTTGACGATTCTGAGACTATATATTCAAGAGGTCGAAATTTCTTTTTCTCAATCCACATAAAAGTTTCTATATCTCATTTAATGAATAAAAAAATTAATGCGATATACTTGGGCGAAACTCAAAGTGTATGAAAGAAAATGAGATAGCGACAGACAGATTTCCTTATCCAAAGTTCACGGTTATCTCGGAGATTCCCGTTGCAGAGAGAAGTCTCGTTACGGGTATATAAAAACAACTCTCTCTCTCTCTCTCTCTCTTTTTCTATCCGCACGAGTAGAGTGCATCCTTAATGCGCTAGATGCACATTCGCCTCGGTCAGAGTCTCTAGTCAACACATCCATACAATCATGAAGGAACGAACATACATGCATTAGTTTACATAGCGAATGATTCACGATAATACGTTTCGGAGTTGCCGTACAGTACGATAGTGCCTTCTCGGCCCTCATTCTACGCCATCCTTTTTTTTCTCTTTGTCCAGTTATGTAGGCTACCGATGCCATTTCGAGTTCCCTATTTTTCCTTCGTAACGCTGGTAAAAACGTCTTTCCTCTCATCCTTCGAATTCACTGCACCAGACTTCTCAAGCTCAATTAGCCATTCTCATCCCCCATTTATTTATTTTCCCAATAATCATTGACTCATTTGCATAAATACAAATTACGATTGAATGACTCATACTCGACATGAAAAATGCTGAACGTAAAGAAACGTTGCAGTAAAGAAAAAAGAAATACGATACGAAGTAATAAGGAAATAGAAGTGTGAGGATCCGCCAAAAGTTCGAACGGAGTCGCCTGTATACGTGTGCACGTACTTTATCACGGTAGGAATAAGGCGATCGAGCCTTGGAGAACGGTCCGAGGATACAAAGCTCGTCGCGTAGCGGTACCAGGGAGGAGATTGAGTTTGCGAAGGAAAATCAACTCGAGGAGAGGGGACGGCAAGAGCGAGAGAAAGATGACTGAGAAAGTCAAGAAGCAAAGAAACAAGGAACGAGAAAAGATATGAGGTCAGAGATCGCCATGGATGGGAACACGCCCGTGGCCACCGTGACCCATTCCAATCGCCATTTTTTCTCCCTTTTTTACCCTCCTTGCCAATTTAACTTGAAATTATATCTACTATTACTCTCAGCGACATATGTGCATACATCTCCGCTTCTCCATCTTTTTCCTCTCCAACATTTTAAGTATCGCGATATCGGGTTCTCGTAAGTCGAACTCATATTTTAGTGACTGCGATACGAACTTCGAAAATTTGTCCGGTATTTAAAAATAAATCGAATTTAATCCGATATGATCGACCGGAGATCTAGTCAGAATTTTTGACATTCGCTTATCGTTTTTTATTTTTTCTGTTACAGGTGAGTTTGGATTTTCTAGCGTAATAAAACGAATTTAAAAGAGCAATCTTCGAAAAGGTCAGGAAGAATATGTTTTTATTTTGTCGAAGACATCGATGATTCATCGTCGAATTTGTTCGTATATGTATATAACGTTCTGCACATCATGAAAAATCATGAAAAGGGAGAGAAAAAGAGGACGGGACGGGAGGGGGGTCAAAAGATGTTGAAGTTTTTTAACCTCGTAGCACGGACATGCCACAGGAAAAGAGATAAGCGTGT
Source organism: Cremastinae sp. B BG-2022a (assembly GCA_030522605.1). Classification (NCBI taxonomy): domain Eukaryota; kingdom Metazoa; phylum Arthropoda; class Insecta; order Hymenoptera; family Ichneumonidae; species Cremastinae sp. B BG-2022a. The sequence goes on along the minus strand of JAPYYX010000369.1, from coordinate 44,993 downwards.
CGAGATATACAATATGTATGGTAACATGGAATCAATGAACGGGCGGAGAGAGAAGGATCGATTCGCCGATAGGAGCGAAGCGACTCATCAGATAGCCAATTATTAAAGCGGCAATATAAAAGTCGCAGACGAGCGTTTCGATAAATCTCGCTCCCAAGATTTATGTCCACAGGACATTTACGCACGGAAAAATCTGTCGCAGGCGTTAAAAAACGAATCTTTTCCTCTTCATCTCGTGCATTCTCCTTTACTGTAGCTAGACTCTGAATTCCGATTTAATTGGATTAAGCTCATCTCTCAAACTACATACATATAAGTATGTATGTACATATCTATGTCGTACACGCCGATGATATTCATTTGTACGTTTTTTATCATCTTTTCTGTCATCAGAGTTATTCGAATTCTCTTACTTTCATTTTTTCCTTCATCACACACATTGATGAAAACGAGTAATTATCTTGATAAATTTTAGGATGGAAGAAAAAGAGAGTTTTCTTTGAAAATCAGGAAGAAGAAAATTCAAAGCAAATGCCAGTCGCGTGTAATTAAGGCTCTGTCTTACGTGACACTCTCGCAATGAAATATAAAAATAGGATGAAAAAGCACGGTGAACCTCAATGTAGGGAGGGATCTGTGATATTCCCTGCGATTCGTCAATCCGTAACGTGTTTTATCAAAACGACGAATCGAGATTTACGTCTCAAGCAGCTCGAAACCTCCGAGCCATGCACTCGTTTGGAGTTCTATGTCTGTACATTACACGTATTCCGCTTGAGACGAAGCACGCCTAGATTCGCGGTGGCATTTAAACAACTGACCCAACTAACCCAGAACTCTTGCTCGCCAATCTTTATAGAAAGCCGAAGTTTCGAGCCTTCTCGAAACCTACAGAACGTTTCACATACAGATAATGAAGAAAACACCCTATGCGATAGACAATTATTCCTCGAAACTTTTCATTCATCATTTCTTTACCCTGGAATAAAAACAAAACATCATTTACAATAAACCTGATGCAAATATTGCACTCTTTTCAATATTTTCTCAAACCCGTATACGTAAAATTTATCTTCTTTTTTTCCTTCAAGATAGTTACATTTTTCATCATCTTTTACACGTTTAATATATATAATAATACTCAAAACAGTTATTTTCACGTATTACTCGCAATTTTCATGCAGTATTATATTTATTGCCCAAACAATTAATATCAAGCATGAATTTCTAATATGGGACAGAATTACATACTCTGGTATTCTAGTAAAAAGAAATTGACAACATTTCCGCGATTCAGGGGTTTTCCGAAGATATAGTGGCAATGAATCATCCTTGAATAACCATGAGAATTGAAAAAAATATTCTCATACATTTCACATGCAAAAGATTGTGCTTGGGTTAGAATCTTAAAATTTCGACAGAAACCAATCTGAAAATTTGAAATAAAAAAAAACATCAGGTGGATAAATTGAATGGTCGTGTAGCGATCGAGCGTCTTGCTCCAAGTTCGCGCAAAAGCGAGGACTTATACAGAGTGTACCAACGTGGGTATGTATGATCTTTGTCGAGAAGCTCTAGAATAAAAGAGAGAGGGAGAGAGGAGCTCGTACATATACTCTCGTGAGATAATCTAAGAAAATCCCATCGGCCAGTAGCGAGCGAACCGTTACTCCAGGAAGGAGAATCTCTCTCTCTTTTCGTATCGAAAGAAAGTCTCCGTCACGGACGAAGGAGGCAACGTGGCAAAACACGCCCCGGGCCGCCCGAGTCCATTTTATTCATTTATTTATTTATATTCTTCCTTTGTTCATCTGCATTTGCACCTCTTTCGACTCTTTTCGTATCTTAGGATTATTTAATTTTACGTAAAATCCTTGTTATCGTTACTTTATTTTCATTCAAATTCGTTTTCTCCGAATTTTTGAAAAATCTTTTTCGCATACGTCTCTGATAATTGCAAATTGACTATTGTGATCGATGTACATGCTGGAAGCGCATTTGGACGTTCTTAAGGCTGAGAGACAAGCAACGGGGGCTTGTACGTTTCTTCATCTCTCTTTTTTTTTTTTGTTTGACTCGGAGTTGTATTTTTCCTCATACCACTGGACCACACCCACGTTGCCTCTCTCTCCTTTTCTATCGTTTATACTCGGTTCGCCGCAGATTTATACCCGTTCCTCTCTCTTTCTCTTTCTCTCTTATTTTCTTGCGCTTCATAGACTCTCGTGCACTCGTGTGCGAGAGATCTCCACGCTGATGACGACGACGACGACGACGACGCCGCAAAGAGAACGTAGCCCCATCCACGTTCTCAGGTACATCTTTCTCTTTCTTTTTCCTCTCCTTCTCGTTTTCTCTCTCCTTTACGACGGTCCGCGATCACAAGTCAAGAGATATAACTTGCACGTATATATATGTATACGTGCAAGTTTCTCGATCTCGAACGTCATCTCGTCGCGCGCGCGTTTCCTATACAAAAATTTGCATTCGGCCTGCTCCGCTTTTGTCCACCTTCCTGGAATCGCAAATTATTCCTACGTATATACATTCCGAAATGTGCACGCCTTTGGGGATACATTTATTTATTTATCTCGGGATTATTATCATATATACGCGCGCCCGTATTCATTGTATACTTTTTTCTCTTTTTCAAAAATTATTTTTCTCACATCCTCCATTATTACTATTTATTGATACTTTATACGTAATAATAGATTTCTCCCTATCGGAAATCTTGATAATAGAATTGTCCAGCGTGGGAGAGATTGCGCTCGACGAGCGCGATCTTTCGTGCCACGCCTCTATAACCCGGATGAAAGGAGAAACGTGAAAATAACTCACTGAATGAACGTCGAAAGAAGATTTAGCTTTTTTTTTACTGTAGATAAGAGAGACGATTTTTGAGTCTAGAAAAAAAAAGTGACTATAAATCCGTGCGATCTAATGAGAATTTTATCAACGTTTACTCGCGACAAGTTTCTCGGAACGCGAGTTTCTTTGAATAAAATATCGGCTCCTTATCTTAAGCGACAAAATTCCCGTCTCATAGAGAAAAAGCCGATCGAGTGAGAAAAAAATGTCTAGGAATTAGCGAAAGATTGGAGGATCTGTGGACCGCGGTGTGTGTATGTCTTGAGGAGCTAATATAGCGAATGAAGATTTCTTAACGATCCTAACGAAGAGATATTTGCAAAGAATATATTATCGGGGAGCGGGCGGGTAAAAGATTCTCCTCCTGGTGAATCGATCTTTGCTCGGTCGCTTTCTATCTCTTATATTTCTCTCTCGCTTAGGAGAGGTTTGACGATCGGAAGCGATCGCGTAAGTGCACGATCGCGTGCGTGCGTAATATTCATTAAAATCCGTTTGATCCGGGATGAAAGAGGGTACGGAGAAGAGGCCGAAGCTACCGAGAACACGCACTAAGAAAAGATATATTTCTTGTCTTTCGGACCGGTCAACTTGTCTCTCTTGCCTTTTTCAACGATAACCCGCCGTTTAATATTCTTACCGAAATAAACGAGAAAACAGCAAAAAAATGTTTCGTTAATACACACGTGGAAGATTGAGAGAAAAAGTCGATAAAGAACAAATGAGAAAACAACAAAACCTTTTTTAACCTTGGATTCAACAACGTGGATTAGAAAAATTAAAGTCGAGAGTTAATTCGTTAATTATTCGTTCTCTATTTTTCAAAAGATGAAGACGTTTTCATTACCAGAGCGAAAGGTATATAAAAACAATTGAAAGAAGTCTATTTGACAAATTGTATAATCGTACGAAAAATGATTGGAAATACAAAAAATTCATGGCTTTTATTGTTATGTTGTGATCACGCGTTATTTAATTTATCAGACAATGATTAATTATTGCCTAGAGTGGGAATTATTAGAAGGTTCAATTCCTGAGATCGCGAAACGTTTTTCCATTATGTGTGCTGACTCGATTTACGTATACGATAGATCATTGCTTTAATATATAATGGGAACGAGACTGCAACGAGAAATCTCGAAGGAAGAAAAGCAGGATAACGCCGACTGGAGTCATTTCAGCTTATATGTGTGCGACTTACTCCCCTGTTAGGATCATTCACGCGGATAACGTATTGAAAGTTTCGAGAGTGCCATGCACACTCTTATTGTAGATCTCTCCACATAATGTGCCCGCACGAATGTTTGTTCGCTCGAAATACAAAATGAGAAATTCTCATCTGTGAATAGTCATACAGAAACGCGAATGAACTTTTCAGGATAACGATATACATATTGTATATAGAATATACAGGCTAATTAAAAAGAAACAATGCTCACTAAATATTAAATGACTGTATTAAAACATTGATGATTAATGATTTTAATACAGATAAAGGTATAATTTAATCAAGGCACATTTAATTATTATCTATAATGAATTAATGCCATGACGTTTCTATTTAATTTAACAGCACATATTCACGTTGAAAAGACTTAACTTTTGAATGTTCCTGTAGAGTTTAAGGATCTCGAAAGCGTTTGGATCGTCTATGAACAGGAATGGGTTAAAAACTTTCGTCTCCGGACGTCTATGAAACGAAGCCGTTCGCAATGGTGCGCACTCGCGTTTCCGTGACCTGGGTGTGGTACCGCGGCCAGATTTTTCCCTTCTCAAGCTATCGGAGCTGACACAAGTATGCTGTATGAAAATATGTTCGTTGAGAGAAGAGAACGTGTATGTGTGTGTGAATCAACGCGCGTGCGATTACCGAGCGAAAGGATCCCGGTGTGGATATTTCTCGCGCGATCATCGATGCACGAGATCTTTTCCTCCCTCCGTTAGAGACACACTCTATTCCCGTATCAATGCCACACGACTGTCAATATTATTTTTCATCTTTCCCCCTATATAGGAGGATGTATTATTCAATATTATAAAATGCCTTCGCGTTTATTCAATGTTCCCTCTTTTTTCAGTCTTCGAACATTTATTTTTTCCTACTTCTTTAAGGATGGGAAAAGTCATTTCTGATGCCTATAAAGAGATTCATCGAATGTGAAACTTTCGGAAATGCACTTTTTTCCTATTTCGTATCCCCATTAGTTGATAGCTTTTGCAAAAATTATGATAAATTTGTTGAAAATTTTTCTTTTCGATATTCATTTGACTAAAGATCTGCACGATCCATCATTTCCTTAATATGGAAACTGGATAATCCGGATGCGACGAGCGTCTCGTTTATCACGTGGAACTCGTTGGCACCGATCGAAGAGAAAACGAGAAACATTTTTTTCCTGCTTTTGCTCGTTATGAATAAAAACGTCAAGAGTTTGCACAGCTTGAGAAATTTCTCGACAAAGAAAAAAAACTGAAAAACAAAAACATTCAGTTTCATTCATGAAAGAGAAAAAACTCTCAGATTACGTCTCCATATTAATAAAACCACATTTCCGAGCTCATAATCGCTTCAATATGTACATACATATCACAAGCAGGCATTAACGAGATGGAGTCTTTCATTTCAAGACAACCGAGATCTGATTTTCTTTTCTTTTTTTTTCAAGAATTGATACTCTTCGTTCGAATAAAATGGCCGTCGCACGGAAATAAATCGATTTACCATCGAAATAGATTTATAAACGTGTTCCGCGAGTAGTGAATCGGAGATCGATACTTTGTCTTTTTCTTAATCAGAGGAGAGCAAGAGAGAGAGAGAGAGAGAGAGATTTCATTTACAAGTTCTCCTTGCAAGCAACGATATCCGAGGTGCCCGTTACTCAACGAGTTTGTAATTAGTACAGGCGAGAAAGACTACTTTGAGATTTGCATAAGCTCGATCTCGAATCGGTGGCGTACGATTGCGAACGTCTTCGATACAAAAGTTCGCCGAACATTTCGTTCCTTTTCTTTTCCCTCCCGTGGCTTGTGCCTGTGTATTTATAACGCAGCTTTCGTCCTCTCCTCTTCCCCTTTAACTCTTTACAACATTCATCAGCTAATTGAAAAAACAAATAAGCCAACGCAATTTCTACCCCGAGTTCTCTTTGCTTTATTTCACTTCTTTTTTATTTCCATTTTTCTCTCTGCTTCCCTTCATTTATTCTTCTTGTTCTGCGGCCATCCTGTCTGCGGGTGCCAGGAATACGCCGAGACTCAATTACCGAAGGATTAATTGGCTACCGCGATGAATAGAGTCTCAACCAATGATACGAGCTTCTTCTTATCCTTCTCTTTCCCTCTTACCCGTATGATCGATCGCGAACGGGAATTGATCGATCGATCTATTTCGTAGCTATGCACTCCTCTCCCATTGCACACGTCCTATATGCGCCGTGACTAATTTTTTATTTTTCTCCTCATTTCTGTTAATAAATTATATTTTCATCTATTACGAAAGAATGAAAATTGTACATGTATATCGGAACGTATGGGGTGAGTCAAAGCTCATTGAGTAAAAAATAGGGCCGGTAGGTCTAAAAATGTTATTACGAAAAAGTCGTGTTTTTTGCATATTTAATGTTTTAATTTTATGACAATAGCGTTACCGGAGAAAAACGGCCCCATTTTTCCATCATTTCGATGGCATTATACATGTACCGAGCGAGGAATTCAAACACGCTCTATTCTTCCCGTTTCTCCGCGCTCTTTAAGCTCTTGAGACTTTCATAGCGTTTTACGGTCAGCCACGGGTTCTGAACTGCGCGTAGACCACTCGTTTGAAATATTTCTGTACACATATTTACCAAGATTTTGCATTTCCGGATAGCCATCAGCACGCATCCAGAGCTCGACGGAATACAATTTCCATGCATCTTTTCAAACGTTGCAAAACAAAGGAAAGAGATCGAGAATTATTTCAGACTCGTCGAAAACTAAAAAAAACATTATTTTTCAGTAAATATTTTCTCGTGAAACGAAAAAAGAAAAAGAAAACAATACGATTTTTCTTTCGATTTATATCGGTCTTGTAACGATTCTCGCGAATATAACGATACAAGATTCAACGATCAGGGAACACAATACTTAGGGAGAATCTCAAAGGATTACCGCGACCGCATCCTATATGTAATTGTTCCCTTACACTGCAGATCTACGGGTCGAAAGAGTTGTACATACCTATAAATCGGGCAGCTTCATCGAGCATTACGTGCTAGCGATTCCATCGAAATAAAAATAATAATAACATTTTCAAACGACTTTAGAAAATCGATTTCCGATTTTTCCATGCGTGTACATGATGACCTATTTTTATACAATAATATTGAAGAAAAAAAGCAGCCCTTATTTCCACATTTCTAGCAACATATGGGTTCCAATCGATTTTAGGTTCCATTATTTTCTTCTTTTCAATCATTAACGTTCGATGAAAATTGCGCTTACGTAAATTTCTCCGGCTCAGATACATGCATCGAGAGCCCCTTTACAAGGCACTTTATCAATGGAACGGACCTGCTTTACCGATCACACGAGTCCCGAGAGCCTAGAGATTACACACTGAGGCTGGGATTGCGAGTCAGCCGTGCGATACACACTTCGAGCGATAGATTACAATTATCCTCACACGAAAAATAAACAGTGAGAGAGAGAGAGACTTCTCTTATATACAACGTGAATTGGCCTATTATTTTTCAATCTTAATAAATCATTGATTATTAAAGGAAAAAATTAATAACGAACTTTGTTTATTCAAGAAAATCTAAACTTTTGGTCCACTATGATTTAAAGTTACGTCTCATGTTTTGTTTTTCGATTTTGCGTGTTCGTTTTTGAGTCTCGGTTTAGGAAATTGGATGGAGAAATTTCATTTCGATATTCTCGAGCAGACACTTATAATTATATAGTTACCTGATTAAAAATTTAGCAGATACATCACGGGAATTGAGACGTTATCGTGTATTTTGTCACGCATTAAATTTATTTTTAGATACGCTAGAATTGTGCACACCCAAGCCGGAAGTGTCGATTCCGGCGCGGAAGAGAGTCTCAATTAAGTCAATTAATTGAATGCCCGGATGTGGCTCTGTAGTGAAAAGGAAAGGAGGATAGAGACAAAAGAGGAGGAGCTTATGATAGTTTTGAGAATTTACAATTTCTCCCTTTTTGTTCCATCTATACTAAAATTTGAAAAAAATATTCTCATCCCTTCTCTTTGTCCTCCCAATTAAATGGACGGAAAGAAGAAATGGAAATACAGAAAAGGCCGAGAAAAAACTTTCGATGAAAATCAGTTTCCGAAGTTTGTGGAGATAAAGAATAATAAAAGAAAGACATGATTGTACGAAAGATTGATGGATATGAAGGAGAACAAAAATATTAACGTTTTAATGTAGAATGTGGCCTGGGGCAAAGAGAAACCTAGTTGGTAATAAGAGTGAATCTTCGAGAGAGAATTTCAGTCGCTTTTCGTGCCGTGTGTTTGTAAAATACACATGAAAATTGAAGTATCCTCGGGACTCTCTGCCTGTCGTCTTTGGTACAAGTGGTATATACCAAGAATAAATTCTATAGACTCGAGATCTCAAGAGCTCTCACTCATTTGTCCTTTTTCTCGGTCTCCCCCTTTTTTCTTCTTCTTCTTCCTCCTTTCTTCAAGAAGAATATCGCCTCCGCGTCGCTTACATACCCGTACTAAATCGGGCCACTCTAGAATACATTTTTTACCCTCTTTCACACTCGTATATATACATTAATACAAGTTTATACCCCGCGGGAAAAAGAGATGGGATGTTCCGACAAATAATACCTTCATTATTGTCAACTATTGTCAATCTATATGCTTCCCTTTATCCTTTAGCCTTTGAGCAGAAAACCAAGTTTTTATAAATTAATTTATAAAATTAATAAAAAATGTCAATACGTATCCATTCTAGAATCATTCGGAAATAATTCAAATCGAGTCTTCTTTCTACTCTGTTCTTTTTTATGACCAAATGAAGCGTGTACGGTGCGTAAAATTGTCGCGGCAGTTTCGAGTGTCGTGTTGCCGAGAAGAAAGAGGCGGAAAAGGAAAGCGAGAGACAGAAAGAATTCCGGTACGAACCGTAAATTGCATCTGGGTCGTGTTCGCCTCGTAAAAAGTCAAACTGACCGCGAGAGAATTCGGTGGAAGTATATACGTGAGGTACGATCAATGCTCTCCGAGGGAACACACGAACCCTCACCGAATCTTTTCAGAGATCGTGAAGTTGTTTTTTAACATCAGGGACCCCACGAGCATCAGAGAACTTTATCATTTTCTTCTTTCTCTCTTCAAGTTTGAAAATGTACTGAACTTTTTATAAAAGTGAAGTGAAAAATAAAAAAAAACATACCGTAGAGATCTTTTTTCTCGAAGCGATTCGTGTCTAAAAATCAAATTGAAACAAGTGAGAGACTCTTTTTTTTTTTTTTTGCTGTAGCGCTTATACGAATTCCCTCAACTATTTGGGAGACGAGAGATATTATTTCATGACATCCAACAGGAATTGAGACCAACGACGATGGAGCGTAATCGTTGAAAAATTCACTGAACGATCCATTCCTCACATCCTCCCGGCTCATGTGTGTCCAGGGATTACAGGCCGGAGAACAGTTTAGTAATTCAACGCACCGTTCGTCCCGTGTATCGTTAAAATCCAACCGCGGGCATTTCTTCCTCGTCGTTTTCTATTCGTATGTTAATTCATGCACGCGTCAGCTTTGCCGACTTGTGATGAAGACCGGCAATAAAAGAATAAAAGAAAACGGAAACGAAAGGAATTGAAAAAACCGAAATAGTTCGAGACGACAAGTGGAACGAATAGAGAATGTCCCTGTGACTGATGTGCAAGACATGAAAAATGATAATTGATATTTTAACGAATAGAGCGCGAAAAAAAATTAGGAGCGAAACTTGTGCTCGACAGCAGCAGGGGTATTTCTCAAGAGCGAAGAAATGATGAAATATCCAAAAGGTGTCACACATGAACTTGAGTAATTTTTTCGGTTTATCAACTTGATGTATAGAATGTATTTCAAAGTAAATATAATAATTCCAACAATCTGATCTTCGAATCGTATTAAAAATAGGTATCTATATTTTATGTCACAAATATTTTTCAGGTTTCACCGGGACCCAATGCGAGATCGACATCGACGAGTGCGCCTCGAATCCTTGCTTGAACAACGGACTTTGTACCGATCTAATAAATTCGTTCCGATGCACTTGTGTGGCAGGATTCAGTGGCTCGCACTGTCAGATAAACATCGATGACTGCGACTCGTCACCGTGTCGGAACGGTGGGACTTGCCAGGACTCGATAGCCAAATACACGTGCGAATGTCCACCAGGATTCACCGGAGCTTCCTGCGAAACGAATATTAATGATTGCCAGTCGAATCCCTGTCACAGCGGCGAATGCGTCGACGGAGAAAATTCTTTTACTTGCAACTGTTTCCCCGGATACACCGGACGACTCTGCCAGACCCAGATCAATGAATGCGAGAGCAATCCATGCAAATTCGGTGGCAGGTGCGAGGACCTCGTCAATGGATACAAGTGCAAATGCAGACCCGGAACTTCCGGTGGTAACTGCGAGGTAAACGTCAACGAGTGCTACAGCAATCCGTGCAGAAACGGTGCCAAGTGTGTCGACGGAATCAACAGGTAAACGTTCTTCTCATCAATATCTTCCATCTCTTTTTTTCTTTATTTTTTCAACACTTGTTCAAATACTAGATTTATCGTATTGTCAAAATCGGCTCATTCAAACATTCGTTTATTTTATCTTTCGTCCGAAGTAATGCATTAATCTGAGATTTTTTTTTTTTTTTTTTTTCAAATCAATTTTTTCTTTTTTTTGAACAAGTGTATTCAGCGGAAAAGCTCGTTACACTTTTCCTTTTTTTTATTTTTACGTCCCAGTGTCACTAATTCAAACATCTTTCGCTCGCTTTTTCTTTTTCAATCTCGAAATCACGCGACTCTTCTATTCCTCCTACTTTCGCGCGAAGCAATCGGATGCCCGGTCTAGGATGGTATGTAAAAGTGTTAAAAGACTCGAGTGTATACGAGTGTTGCCACTCTGTGTGCGTGTTTCTGCCCGTGTGTGCTTTTTTACCACGCTCTTATTTTGTTTTTGCACTTGTACAATAAAAATGAGATGATTTCGCATTTTTAATCGACAGACTTGACCAATTCGACTCTCGACCGAGGTTTTTTTTGGTACTGCCTATTTTTTTTGTTATCCGCACTCTTGAAAAGATTCCCTACAAAGAAATGTGAATTTTTCAAAATTGTTTTGCACCATAGCTTGGTTTTAACACCGTGTACCCATTTTTCGTTTTTTTTTACTAGTTTCGTTGAGAAACGGAGCATGCATTGAGATTCTGGATTTTTCTTTGTTCAGGTACTCTTGCGAATGCAAGCCGGGATTTACGGGACAACATTGCGAGACGGACATAAACGAATGCGCGAGCAATCCCTGCGCAAACGGCGGACGATGTATCGACCTGATGAACGGTTACAAATGCGAGTGTCCTCGGGGTTATTACGACGCGAGGTGTCTCAGCGACGTGGACGAGTGTTCGAGCAATCCGTGCAGCAACGGAGGTACCTGCGAGGACGGAGTAAACCAATTTATCTGTCACTGCCTGCCTGGTTATGGAGGGAAACGATGCGAGGCGGATATTGACGAGTGTGGTTCAAATCCTTGCCAACACGGTGGCATTTGCAACGATCATCTGAACGATTACAGCTGCCAGTGTCTCCCGGGGTACGCAGGAACGAACTGCGAAACGAATATCGACGATTGCGCGAACAATCCGTGTCAGAACAGCGGATCTTGCATCGACCTCGTCAACGACTACAAATGCGTTTGCGAGCTTCCACACACAGGAAGAAACTGCGAGGATAAGCTCGATCCATGCTCACCGAACAAATGCTTGCACGGTGCTAAATGCTCACCGTCCTCGAATTTTCTCGATTTCGCTTGCACATGCACGGTAGGATACACCGGACGTCTCTGCGATGAAGACGTTGATGAGTGCGTTATGACGTCACCCTGCAGAAACGGCGCTACTTGCCGCAACATGAACGGATCCTACCAATGTGTCTGCGCCAAAGGATACGAAGGAAGAGATTGCATCATCAATACCGACGATTGCGCTTCGTGTATGTATCTCAAAAATAATATCTCAGTAGGTTAATAAATAAAATGAAAGTGTTGAATAAGCTCCTCGTATAATATATGTTTTTGTCACTATTTTCTAGTCCCCTGTCAGAATGGCGGAACTTGTCTCGACGGAATCGGGGACTACACGTGTCTCTGCGTGGATGGCTTCAGTGGTAAGCATTGCGAGGTCGACGTTGACGAGTGTCTCTCATCGCCGTGTCAAAACGGAGCGATTTGCAAAGAGTACGTAAATTCGTATACGTGCCAGTGTCAGCTTGGATTTTCTGGAATCAATTGCCAAACGAACGATGAGGACTGCACGGACAGCAGTTGCATGAACGGTGGAAAATGTATCGATGGCATAAACAATTATACCTGCCTGTGCCCATCAGCTTACACAGGCTCGAATTGTCAGTATCGGATAAACGAGTGCGATAGTTCACCTTGTCTGAACGGAGCGACTTGTCACGATGATATAAATCAACACTACACTTGTCACTGTCCTTACGGGTACACGGGTCAGCGTTGCGACAAGTACGTTGACTGGTGCGCCGATATGCCCTGCGACAACGGAGCGACTTGCGTTCAGCACCAGAATAAATATCACTGCAACTGTTCGCCAGGATGGACCGGCAAGGTTTGCGACGTCGAGATGGTCTCGTGCAAGGACGCCGCCATAAGGAAAAATGTTCCCGAGAAGAATCTCTGCAATAATGGTACCTGCGAAGACATTGGCAACAGTCACCGCTGCCACTGCATCGAGGGTTACACAGGATCATACTGCCAGGAAGAGATAAACGAGTGCGATTCTGCTCCTTGTCAAAATGGCGCTTCCTGCAAGGATCTCGTGGGTTCTTATCAATGTCAGTGTACCGAAGGATTTCAAGGACAAAATTGCGAGCTCAACGTCGACGATTGCAGACCCAATCCTTGTCAGAACGGTGGTACTTGCCACGATCTCGTCAACAATTTCAGTTGCTCGTGTCCACCGGGTACTCTGGGAATAATTTGTGAGATAAACGTCGAAGATTGCATTGTCGGAGCTTGCCATAACAATGGAACGTGTACCGATCGTGTCGGAGGTTTTGAGTGTCGGTGTCCCGCGGGCTTCGTCGGTCCTCGGTGCGAAGGAGACATAAATGAGTGTCTCTCGAACCCCTGCGCTTCGCCTGGAACTCAAGACTGCGTTCAGCTCGTTAACAGTTACCATTGCAACTGCAAGCCCGGCTACATGGGACGTCATTGCGAAGTTAAAGTGAACTTCTGCGACAGTGCTCCATGTCAAAACGGAGGAGTCTGTACCGCGAAGCAAGCCGGGCACACGTGTCTCTGTCCGACCGATTTTCACGGACACAATTGCGAATTCGCCGGCTCGCTCTGCGATACGGAACCTTGTCTGAACGGTGGATCCTGTCGGGTTGCCGATACTGAGATCGGTTATCGCTGTTACTGCTTGCCCGGCGTGACTGGTACACACTGCGAGATCGACGCCAAAGACGAGTGCGCAAGTAATCCATGTCAACAAGCTGAAGCAATGTGCGAAAATCTGATCGGCGACTACGCCTGTTACTGTCCGCCCAAGTGGACCGGTAAGAACTGCGAGATTTACGATCCGAACTATCGAGGTGGCGTTTTCGGACGCCTCAATTCCATAATGCCAAAGAATATGAACGCTTACGATCTTGATCTTGTCCGAGAACGGAAGAAATGTGCTGAAAATCGTTGCGAGGAGAAATCTGGAAATCATCATTGTGACGAGGAGTGCAACAAGTATGCCTGCAATTTCGACGGTAACGACTGTTCGCTTGGAATAAATCCATGGAGAAACTGTACTGCACCGATAAACTGCTGGGACGTCTTCATGAACGACGTTTGTGACGAGGTGTGTAACAACGCCCAGTGTCTTTTCGATGGACGAGACTGCGAGAAGAAGCTGGCTCCCTGTAATCCCATCTACGACGCTTACTGTCGAAAGCATTACGCAAACGGACACTGCGATTATGGATGCAACAACGAGGAGTGCAACTGGGACGGTCTCGACTGCGAAGGCGAACCACCTTCCCTCGCCGAGGGTGTCATTTCCGTTGTCGTCCGAATGGACATGCAAACCTTCCGCTCCAACATTGTCGCGTTCCTCCGAGACATTGGTCACGAGTTGAGGACGACGCTGAGAGTGAAACAGGACGAGCTCGGTAACGAGATGATTTATCCATGGAAACGCGAACGAGAGCAAGGAATGCAGACAAACTTCTTCGGCAGGCCGACCACCATTTATACAGAGGCTCAAAATGGTGTGAAAGCTTACCTCGAGATTGACAATAGAAAATGTACAGTAACCCAGGGTGCCGTCTGCTTTCCATCAGCCAACGAGGCTGCCGAATATCTCGCTGCGACCGCGTCGAAACACTCGTTATCGAGGAACTTCCCGATCGAGCAGGTGCGAGGTGAAGTAGGTCCTCAAGACACGGATTATCCTGACACCCCGACAAATTACAAATACGTCTTCATCGGCGTCGTTATAGTAATTCTTGGTGGAATGCTTGTCGGCGTTCTCGTCACCGCTCAAAGGAAACGCGCTGTAGGGGTTACCTGGTTCCCCGATGGATTCTTGCGAACGAGCACAGGAAGCGGCCCGCGGCGAAGATCTCGTAGACGCGGTCCGGATGGCCAAGAGATGAGAAACTTGAATAATCAGCCTTCGGTGAATTGTATGGACATTGATGCCGTTAACGGTCGTGGACAGCAGTGGTCCGACGACGAATCAGATTTGCCTCCATCGAAACGAATGCGCGCTATAGAGCCTGGATATGCCAGCGACCACACAGCAATAACGGATTACGAGGAGACAGAACCGAGGATGTGGACTCAGCAGCATCTGGATGCCGCAGAGATTAGAGGAAGACCTGATGCCGGAGTCTTGACACCGCCAAGTTTAGAACACGGCCAGGACGTCGATGTGCGAGGCCCCTGCGGAATGACACCGCTCATGGTCGCCGCAGTAAGAGGTGGAGGTTTAGACACGGGCGAGGAAGAGGACGAGAGCGACGGAACTGCTGCTGTGATCGCGGACCTCGTCGCTCAAGGCGCGGATCTCAACGCAACAACGGACAAAAGCGGAGAAACTTCGCTTCACTTGGCAGCGAGATACGCCCGCGCTGATGCGGCCAAGAGGCTGCTCGACGCTGGGGCAGATGCCAATTCCCAGGATAATACAGGTAGAACTCCTCTACACTCCGCTGTCGCCGCGGACGCAATGGGAGTATTCCAGATCTTGCTCAGAAATCGTGCGACGAACCTCAACGCGAGGATGCACGACGGCACAACACCATTGACTCTGGCAGCTAGACTCGCCACGGAGGGAATGGTTGAAGAATTGATAAACGCGGATGCTGACATAAATGCCGCTGATAATAGTGGAAAGACCGCCCTCCACTGGGCCGCGGCTGTCAATAACGTCGACGCGGTGAATATTCTTCTCGTTCACGGTGCAAACAGAGACGCCCAAGACGACAAGGATGAGACACCGTTGTTCCTCGCGGCGCGCGAGGGCAGCTTCGAGGCTTGCAAAGCTCTCCTCGATACTTTCGCAAATCGGGAGATTACGGATCATATGGACAGACTGCCTAGAGACGTTGCCAGTGAGCGACTTCATCACGACATAGTCAGGTTACTGGACGAACACGTTCCGAGATCGCCACAGATCCCAGTTATGCCGAACGGCCCTCTCATAGGTAATTTATTAATTATTATTCAACACAGTAGTTTCCACGTTAAAATCTTCTTTGCTTCACTCGTATGCTAAATGAATTCTCACTTTTTCCAGGATCTCCCAATCATCAACAATTAATAACGCATCCAACGGTTATTGGCTCCGCGCCGAAGCAACCGAAATCGAAGAAACGTTCGAAGACCGGCGGAGCGATAAATCCAAACAGCCCGGAATCGGAGGGTGTGGTTGCTGCGACGGTAAGACGAAAATCTTCGGTGAAAAAGCAGCAACCTATAAAGCGCGGTGCTCAACCCCCAAACCAGGAAATCCCTCAGGGAGCGGAGGGAGCCGAGGGAAACCTTCCGAGCCCGTACGACAGCGCGAGTCTGTACAGCAACGCGCTCCCTCTCGTAGGGCATACGACAGCGACTGCTGCGAAGCAGCCACCGCCCTACGAGGATTGTATAAAGGGTCAAACGATCCAGAGCCTTCAACAGCTCGGACTTGACACGTTCTCGACGGGCAATTACGGTTTGCCTAACTTTCACGACCAGTTGCTTGCACCGCACCAGCGACAGTCCCAGGGAATAGTGAACACGCTCTCTCCGCCATACAGCAACCAGTCACCGCCACACTCGGTGCAATCAAACATGACACTTTCACCGCAAGCGAGCTACATGGGCTCGCCTTCGCCGGCGAAAAGTAGACCGTCCTTGCCGACTTCGCCAACGCACATAGCCGCGATGAGGCAGGCGACACATCAGAAACACGGTGGAATGCCACCGGTTGGTTTCGATTTCGACAGTTTACCCTACTCGACGGGGCAAACGCAGCAGCAGCAGCAGCAGCAGCAGCAGCAGATGCAGACGCAGCAACAAATTCAGCAGCAACAGCAGCAACAACAACAGCAACAACAGCAGCAGCAGCAGCAACAACAGCAGCAAAGTTCCCAGCAGCAACAGACACAACAATATTATCAATATTTAACGCCACCGTCCCACCACTCGGGTCCCGACGTGACACCGCAGCATCTTATGCAAGCGCCCGAAAGCTTTCCGACCCCCTCGCCCGATAGTCCGGGTCACTGGTCATCGAGTTCGCCTCACTCTAACAGTGATTGGTCCGAGTGCATGGCCTCGCCGAATGCCTACGCAACCGGTGGTCCGCACCAAGGCACCAAAGGCTCGGAAGCTATTTACATTTGAGGACAGCTTAAATTTAAATAGCTCTGAAGCTCAAACAAGGCGAATTGACCAATACCACTCTTTCGCGTTTGTTTCCCCGCCCAAAAATCTCTAGTCTTTGTAGCCCTCTCCCGGATGACACACGTAGTAGATTTTCTTCGTAAGCGAGCTAATCGATGTTATTGATTTGTTATCTTCGATGATTATTGATTCCTTTCTTTCGTAATCTTTCGCTGATGTCGCACAAACTGTTCTCAATGCTCAGTATTTTTATTTTTTGACTTGGATTATGTGAACCGATCACGACGAGAGGCTACGCTATGTCGCTCAGGATACGGCTACAAAGGGTCGAGTTCCTCCCGCGAGATAACAAACACAAAAGGGAAATAATTGATATGCCTTATATGGCCTTAAATGTACAATGTTAAAGAGGCACGATGGTCAATCGAGTACCCAGGAGTGTCTCTCAAATATATATTTTAGAAAAGACTTTTCGAATTGGAGACATCGTCATCTACTCAATTGACAATCGTGCCGCTCTATCATTATATATTAACGTCATTATTAATATTATTGTAAGTAAAATTATTCTTTTGTAAACGATGCGGAGATGGATAAGCTATTTTTTTTACACATACGCGAGCGTACAAGAGCAAATGAGAAAGAGAAATGCCTACGATACGACAACTTTTATACGATAATTGCAATCACAGCTCAATGATAAAACGGTGCCTTAGACTTGCCACAGAGTGGAGAAATCTGTGTCGCTATGGACAGTACAGAAGAAATGAGAAGATGACGGGAAACACTGGTAATGCAAACAAATGAACAATAATTATGTACGCGTGTGTATGAGTGTTCGCGCGCGCGCGTGTGTATATGTGTGTGTGTGTGTGCGCGTGTGTTTTCAATCACTTCGGGAACGACACCTTGCTAATTACGAATATCGTATTTTTTGTAAATAAATTAAAAATGCTCTCGTTGAAATAATGAAGGAGTGTTTTCGTGATAACGGGAATATACACGTTCAACTATGACAACCAATTGAAGTAGCGCTTAAAAGATAATGTAATATTTTTTCTTATTTAAAAATTATGAAAAAATGCGTGAGGAGCATACACAATTATTAAATGTATAGCGGAAATTCGCCTTTTTCTGAAACGACTTTTTTTTCTATCTTCCGGAATAAGAGATGCGAGAAAAAACGGAAGATCGAAAAAGAGCGAAGGATCCTCGAGGAGCGAGGTGACCGCGGGCAAATTCAAATCGGTCAAATCGATTAATTGTGCCTTCGATTAATTTCGTAGACTGACACGCGTTATCTAGAATTAACTAGAATCGTACGTGCTAGTTATTTTCTGCCACGCGTAAAGTTCCATCTTTAGATAACGATGGATCGTCGTTCAGCATTCACGCAAGATGAATGACGACCAACAGCAGGAAACTGGGTGAGCGCATGGTCGTACGGGAATCAGAAAATTCAAAGTGCCGTGGACTTTTATAAAGAGGAAGGAAATGAACGTCGATTTCCATACGCAGACATTCCAATTTTGTAATGGCATTGTTCGCCCCTGTGGGACATTGCCTGAATTAAAATTCGCCTGCAGTAAAAACCTTCGTCTCCTTGGTACATATCACTAACAGCTTAGTCTTATCATCAGTTTTACATTAACCCTCAATTTTTTTGTCTTTTATTGTATTATTCTGTTTATTCTCTTATTTCGCTTTTTTTCTGGAGAAATATGACCTTCTCTTAAAGATAAGAATTTTTCGACGTCATTGCGATCCATGGGTATAAGAATTTTCTGATCCTCGTCTACCAAAGCGAAACATGATTATAAATATATAAATATATAAATATGATAACTAAGTTAAAACGAAATTAAAGAGCGTCAGAGAGCGACAACGTGTTTGCATAGAAATAAAAAGTCGATACTGAAAGTAGATATTGTTACGAGAGAAAAGATTCTATCGATTTTATAGATACGATTTCGACTGGGCTTGCAATAAGAGAAAAAAGGAAAAATAATTAATGAAATAAAGGTATATATATATATATATATATATCAGTAGTACACGAGTAAATGATTATCGTAGAAGATTATAGAAATCGACGGAGACTTGATACCTTTCTTCTTCATACGTTATTATCATGTCCTCTCTATATGGGAAATGAAAAAGACAGTAACAGCATTTTTATGATAATGAAAATCTTTTCGTTTTTCTATCATCTCATAACTCGAGAATATTGTAAATAATTTATTCATTTATATATATTTTCTTCATTCTTATTATTCTCGTTCTATAAAAATGCACTGTCGAGTCCGTGTTTTTATATTATATCTTTTCTCTCGATTTTTGTACAAACTGTTTTTACATTGTTCTCAAGCTACGTACAGCTTGTAAGCTTAGTTTATATACGAAAAAAACGATTGATAATAATTGATAATTTTTTTAATACCATCACCACGCGATAAACATGTTTTTTCTCGTATTATAATATTATTAATTCATAACGATACGTATATATTTGTATATGTATCTGTATACAGTGTGATTCTTTCGTTGCATTAGGTATATCTGTCGATAATATTGTTCTTGATGCAATACTGGATTTCACGATAAACGCACGCAGCGGTGCAATCGAGATTTTCTTTAGCTTCTCAAAATAAGCCAGAATTCAAGATCTGATGCTTCTCTTCCCAATGTAATTCTGCGATCGAAATTATTTGATAGTTACTTCTCAAATTTGCAGAACGATAATGCAATATTCCATTTCCTAAGGGCAATCGATGTATCTCTAATTTTGCTCATCGATCAAAGTCACTGCCAAAAATCGAGAGTCATTATATAAAAAGAAATCAAAGGTTCATCTGGAAATTGATACCAGTGAGACGATAGAATTAATTTTATGAGCTGGAATTAGATCACTTCAGTTCGGTTGACAATAAAAAATAAAGGTAGCGAATTTTGTTATGAAGAAAAAAAGATTATTGAATTCGAAGCAGAGGAGTGCGTACGTGAAACGAGAAAAATTCCACTCTCTGAATACACAGACAATCTATGCGTTAGAATCTAATCTATGGAAATCATGAAAATTAAATGGAAACAACAGTAGAATTTTATTAATCACACTCGTATAGTTTACGAATAAACCATAAGTTAACAAAAAAAAGAACAAAAGAGCAACTCCAATTACGATAGTAGAATTTGTTATTCCTTGTAACATGTAAAAAGTACTGAGTTTTATTAGTATTAACTACACTATAAGGAATCCTAAATATACGTTTGATCCTATTATTATTTTTCTTTCTTTCGCAACCTCTTCATCTACGACTCTCCTCGACCTTACTTTTCCTTTTTATTCATAAGTTATGTCTTTTAAAACGGATGTAATAATAAAGATAATCTAACATTCGCGATAGGGTTGTTGTTCTGTTCTACTGTACTATGCTTTCGCGTTTTTTTTCCTCTTCACTCTAATGTTATAAGCATAGATACTTCTAGTATATTTTGACAGATTTTACACAACAATCAAATTGTATTATAGCAATAAAGAGAATAAAAATTAAGAATGATATATCTTCATTTATGTTATTGATGTCTTTTGATGCACCTTTAATCATGGATAGTAGCTGTTGGCACCGGAAGAGAAAGTCGAAAAACATCGAGCTATGGCGATATTTTCCACTCGAGGTTAAAATCATTAGAAATATACATAATATATGTATATCGATACTATTTTCGGGGATGTCGTCCTCCGGAATTTTGTTTATAATCCTGGAAAGTTCTTGACAAGAGATTGGAAAGAATGAGGGATCATTTGAGTCAGGTCGAAAAGTGAAGAGCGTTACTGATAATGGAATGATACTGCCTTTGCGTTTTATTATCATTCGAAAAAAGGTCGTATGAATATTGTACAGTCATCACACCAATCATCGTTATAATTAAGATACCTTTACATAATAACCCATCGCGACGAGCATTCGTAATCAGCTTTCATCCATAGAGAATATGCAAAGAAAGTTGGCATTCAATTTCATTAATACACGTATGTACTCTCGTTTCGGATACCACTGAACGTCGGAAAAATTGGCACCGAGAAATAAAAAAAAAGAGTTCTTCGGAAACCCAATGTGATCGATCATGTCGGAGAAAATCATACATATGGTGAATGATAAAACATTCTACAATAATAGATCCTTAAATTGTATTTTTCATGTCCACGGGAAATTCCACGCAATCCTTCGGCTCTGTTATTGAACGACCTATTTGCAGTACGCCATGGACCAAGTAACACTCTGTGAAATTATCCACGCGTGCTGGATGAAAAGAAATATCTCGTTCCGTCGTGCGGATCGACCGAGTACAATGGAAATAAGCAAAACAGAGGAACTCGTTCCGTTGCTCTTCAATTTCCAATAATAATATTTGTTTCATTTTTTTCTCTCAATTGTTCATCATACCGAAAAAAACTCAACTGAACTCGGGAATCCGTTATCCCCTTTACATCTTTTTCCGCTAACTAAATAGGACAGATCGCCAATGAAGCACGGCTGATCCGAGACCTGGACATTTGAACAAATCTTTGCAGACACATTTAATTTCTTTCTCTCTGTTGCTTCCGCAGTTTCTTATTCTCTCACACGCACTCGATCTCTTTTGCAACAGGGCAATCGGCGCACAACGTCGGTAAACGTTATACATCAGCTTTTATGCAAATTCCAATGATTAATGTAATCGTCACAATTATTTATGTATACGAGGAATTAGACTCTATATAGATATTTACATGACTGTAAACTGCTGAATTTTACAAAACTTTTTCAATCGCGCTGTTTCATTCGAATCAGTAAGTAAGTATGTGTCTTTCTAGTCTCGAATGTTTTTATTCCCATTCAGTTCATTATTTAACACGTCACAGAACGAATTACCGTATTTCCATAATTATCTAATCGACATCGCAACTCGAACGATTTTGTCGAAATTTCACAACAAACGTTTTTATAATAAGTAATAATTCGATTTAAAAAAATCGTCTGGCATTAATTAAAAAACCGACACGATCGACTCGAGCTGCAATTTCAAAAAATCGCTCCACCATCGATACAATCTTAAATTATAAAAAATGATACAATGATATTTAATGGAGATGAGAAGGTTTATGTATCAGTCTCTTTACACAAGCCTTATAAAATAATAACATCGATCTCGAAGCATATGATCTCTAAGAGCAATTTCGAAGGACTTTTACTTTTAATCAACGATTTGATGATCTTTTTTATCTCCTCGTTGCCTCCCTCCTTTCGTAAAACTCGTCAATTTGTACGAGTCAATCACACAATCTCGTTGACAACGGTCTTTCCTGTAGAAAGAAGAGACAAGAAGGAAAAACTCTTACATCGTAGCTACAATTGTCGGAGTAAAAAGCTAATAACCTACAATGTATAAACGTAAAAATATTCGTCTCGTTGATTCGACGAGCTCCTCGGTAGCCCCCCATTCATTCACAATATTACGAATTACACACTCGTTTGATCCTTATACTTCTTCTTCTTCTATTTCGCATTTTTTTCAACATTCCATGGTGCTAACTTTTCCAACTGAACAACAAAAATTCACAACTTCTCCAATGGAGTCGCAACGAAACGACATTTGAAAGAAAAAAGGAGAAATGCTTGTCAGAACTTTCCCTTTTCGTCGCTTATGATACATTTTGTACCATCTGTTTGGTCAACGTTCCCGATTCTTAATGGAAAAACGAAAATATACACTTTTCATTCGTAATTCATTAAATTTTCCTTTCCTTTTGTCTCATGTTCTATCCCACAATATTCGCTGATAAAGAAAACAACGACCGAAAATAGCTCGACAGTAGTCGTAAAAAAAAAACTATCCAATTAACATACAATTAGAGAGAAGCAAAAATATGAGGGCTGATGCTCTCACTAAATAAACGCTACGAGAATGTCTCGCGAGAGAAAATTTTCTTTTTCCGGTTACTCGCTTTGCCGCCGAACAAGAAAAAAAGATATTCACAATAATTCGGATAAGTGTCACGATGATTAAATCGTGATTTGCAATTTCCCTTCGTATACACTTTTTGTTTCATTTTCACATTAAATTAGAATTACCGTACCAAGGAGCGAGACAGAGAGAAAATCAACGAAAAAATTATAATACGGAAACACTCGACTTGGTTCTTCGCAGACTATCATCATTTCTTCTCGATTTAGAGCTGTTTCGGTGGGCAGTGACGAGGTGTCGTCAAATAGACTCGTCCACTCTGGAAGCAATCTGAACCTTCATAACGTCAACATGCATTTTTTTTTCGATTTTACCGAACTTTCCATTTTTCCCATCGCGATATACGCGTTCTCTCCTATTTCTTCTCATCTTCGATCTCTCACTCGCGAGGTTTCGTTACGAACATACATGCATACATATACATATATAAATAAATAATTGAATATATGTATGTATGTTCACAACTATGAATACTTGGTATATTAATAAACATACGTTATGTTTCCGTTTCTTTATAATTACGAGAGAAAAAATTAAATATATATATTTACACTCGGTACTGGCAGTAATTCATATAACCACATCTAGTTTCACTCATTTTTCCATTTGTTCCGGCATGATCGAAAACCAGTCTAAATGTCGCGTACAATCGCATTTTTTTATTCAGTCATGATAAATCGCAGAGCGGTCTAGAGGTACGTTCCACTTTTTCCTTATAATCGAACAAGATTCGTCGCTATCGAAGTGCACAAGTCGACAATGCGTCAAATTTTCTCTTGCAGTGAACATTTACATAAATTAGGATTTTGGCAGTGCTCGTTATTTTTTCTTATGCTTTCACTCCTCGGATATCACTCGGAACTCTCACAGAGTCACGAGGATATCCAAAACAAAGCACAATTAGTCGGCAGCGTTAATTACTGTTCAATCTTTTCAAACGCGAGACACACATGATCGTCGCATACGCACATTTCGTAAATTTTATCTTTTATTTTTTTCGAGCAGCACGATATGTATAAAAGCGCAAATCGCCGTACAACTCTCATTGCGTCATCGCCAATATTTTCTACAATTATCACGATTGAAAAAATAAAAATAAAAAACTGGGAAAACGCGCCAGATGAGTCATACTTTCTCATTTCTTAACTTTGATCTCAACATTATCATTTACACAATCGAGCCACCGTACTTTTTTTGTTCTCGGACTAAAAACTTCCAATGTAAAATTAACGAAGTTAACGTCCATTAGCTGGAAAAATTCATTTCAGTACTTGTACAATAATGATTTAAAAAAAAAAACGCCGCATACTCCCAGGTATAGCTTCGAATAAGAGGGTCAACACAGACGTGAAATAATAATGCTTCATGTTGCGTTGTGACAGATTTGGATAGTTATAAATTTTCTAGTAAGCTCTTAAATTTGAAACTTTCGCATTTTTTTATGGATCACTCGCATCTATCGCTGTGCATTTTTCCAATAATTATTCAATACAAACTTCGTTTTTTATTGGATTGAACAATACAACTTACGGATGAATTAAAAAAATACACACCTTTGCCCCCACCCCACTCTAGTTCGTTTCTGATTACTCTCTCAATTTTTTTACTCCCTTTTTGTACATGTTACACGGATCGATCGACATCTAATGGATCGTTCGATCGTTCGTTGAGATTCTTAACCCGTGTACGATTCTTTATCTCTCGACGTCTAAGAAACATTGGGATTCGCAGCATACAAGCGTCTTTGAGCGTATCAGGAGGGTATTATCTATAAGTCGCAAAATGTATTGCCTTCAATTTCTTTCCTCTCTTACCACTGTACCTAAAACGGATGATGAGTTTTTCATTTTCAGCATTGTATTTATAAAGTGAGCAATGACGGTTGTTCAATTTCTCAGTATTGAAGCGCTCTAGTAGATATCTATAAAATATTCATCATTTTCAAGAGTCGATGCAAAATTATTACAGTATTTGTTCAAAGAAACACCATTTAGCCGAAAAAACAATCCGCGTGAAGATTGTGACTGGCTTTACATTCACTGGATTTTGCATACACGACTAATAATATTCTACAATTATTTACATTTGGAAAATACGCGCGCACGTATCGCTGAAAGGGACGTGTAAACTGGCGCAAATCTTGTATTATGTCGGTACCCTCTCCGTATGATTTGAACACAATCTTTTTTGGAACTAATTTGGGAATAATTTTCATGGATCATTAGTAGAGAGAGAGAGAGAGAGAGAGAGAGAGAGAGAAATAGAAGGGAGAGGAAGGCTGTTTTCTTGGTATATTCAAGCAATAAGAAAAGATTGATGTTTGTGAATTGGATGACAAAAATTTCATTTTTGATACAAAATTAGGACATTTTTGAGATATTCTAATTTTCAGTTATTGGTGGTATGCGACCATGTAAACAACACGGAAGGTGTTTCGAAATAAATTGTGCAAATATTTAAATTTTTCCTAAAATAAAAATGCATATTTGCGAATTAGGGACCTCCTCGTTTAAGAAGTTGGTAAAAAAGTTCGTTAACCAGCAACGAACCCTGATCAGACACAAAATGCAATTTGTCACAACTAAATTCTAGAAAATTTAATTTCCCCGTTTAGTTCTAATTAACACGAGTGTATGATAGAATATGTCCCACATTCACCGAGCTAAGTTAAGAGAGAGAGAGAGAGAGAGATAAATCGAAGAAAAGTAAAAACAATAGAAATCTCAGCACTTTTCCTCGCTCTCTCTCTCTCTCCCGCACTTTCTCTCTCTCTCTGCTTTGTGACCAATCTATCAAATCGAAGTTGACCCTGTAAATCGCAAACTTTTGGAATTCTTCAATTACTTTTTCCGCACTTTGAACGTAAATAAAGTTCTCAGTGAACAAGGGTTAGGTATTTGGACCCTCCCACTCGATGAGATACTGCATCTGAGAATTTGGACCTATTCTCTTCGCCCTAACGACAAACTTTTCTCCCGAGGCTATCCTATTTGCTGCGCCGAAGTACATATTGACCGAAGATTTGAGATCGTCCATCGATATATCAGGAGCAGATTGTTTTACAGGTGAACACTTTGGCGAATTTGGTACACTTGCGCCCTTTTTCTGCTGCTGTATAATATCCGGGGGAGGAGGTTTTTCATTGCTCTGACGTTGTCGCAATCGTCTTCCGTTGAGCGCGTAGTCGACGCAGTTGCCAATCTGACTGCTTGTACTGCTAGTGGAGCTATTAAACGAACTACGCAAATTCCGGACAAAGTCGTTCTTCACTTCGCTGTTTCGAGCCGGAAGTATAGCGGCCGTTTTACTCGCCGTCGACTGGAAAATCAACGATTGTTGCTGTTGCGGAGGTTGTTGTTGCTGCGGAGGACGGCCGCGGCGATGCTGACGTCTTCGCTTCACCTGACCATTCCGATCTACTATAATATCCTTTTCCGATAATTGACGCTTCGCAGGCCGTACTATTGGTGGCTGAGATATCACCGGTGTTAATGGTAATGGCAAAGTTATAGGACTACTGTACGCGAGAGGCGTACTATTCGAAGTACTGCTCGAACCAATCGTCGATAACGGCGTGCCAAGGAGCTCACTTAGATTTCTAAACGGGTTATTCTTGCCTTCAAAATCCTTCGGTGGAGGTATAAAAGAATCGAGCGTACCGCGAGAGCTCGTCTCGTCCCCGCTCGTATCCGCAGGAGTCGAAGTCGGCAAGGTGTTTGTCAAATCGACCGAACTCGGAACCGACAGTTCTGACATACCTGAGGTTGTTGCCGGAGGGGTCGGCGGACCAGAAATAGAAGTTGGGGGCGTTGGCGGCAAATCTGACACTTCGGGACTCCGCGTTTTACTCTGGAAAATGAGAAAATAAATTTTCTCGTTAAACATTCAGCTCATGTATTTTCAACGTAATCGGTACATCAAATTTTCGGTAAACTTACTTTGGCTATTGCGTTTTTCAAGAGTTTCCGCGCTTTCCTGTACCTTGCTTCCCGCACGCCTTGGGACTGCGATTTCACCACGGAATTTTCACCTACACAGCCTTTCTCTCGTTTCTTGTGCTTCCGTAACATCCGTTCGCGCGAACTTCCTAAAGCCATGAGTCGTCGTCTTCTCTGCAAACTCAGTTTTGGAAACGGGAAAGATTTTTTGACGAACCCTCCACCACTGTATCTGGTGTACAAAAACGTACAGAGATTAGACATGTATGGAATTTTAAAATGTCAAGAACCAAATACTAACTCACCTTTCTCTCAGTGTTTGATTCGCCGGTATCTGAGAACTTGGACTCGTTGAGGATCGTTGCTCAGCCTCTGTATTTTGGTAAATCGTGCCCCGCATAACAACGTCCGATGGATTTACCGAGATCTCTACATTTTCTGCTGGAGATTGTTTTAATGTGTTCAGCTGTTTTGTATTGTCTTGCAGGCACACAGGGCTGAAGAATGAAGGACAGGATTTTTTACCGTGGCTCAAACACAAAAATCATCTACAATAATAAAGAGAGCATGAACTAACCCAGCTGGTAGTGGAAGATATTGCAGTCGTTTATTCGCTCCCCAGCATCGCCTCAGTACAGAATCATCAATGATGCCGCTGATGGGAAGATTAACGACTGGACAGGGAGGAGGTAGCCTAACCCGAAGTCCCCATATGGTCGTGCGCTTCTTTATCTCTCTACCACACTTGAATCTATTTCTATTGTTGGTTAAGATCGCGAGGATAGATTCTCTACGTATTTGTGGAGTGACATCACGGATCTAAATTTAAGAATTTTCTTTATTAGCAAAATCAGTAAAAAGATATCTTAAAAGTGAAAAAAGTGTCTCACCCTCGGTGGCAATTGCAGAGTATTCCAATTGTCATTAGCATACGGTATAATCACGGTATCAAGATCGTAATACTTCTTGGCGTTATAGACAGTAAGATTGTATAGCATGAGGTGAACGAGATCAACCCACTTGAGTTCCAATCTTCTCACGAATTCCTTTCCGTAATTGCACATCGAACAGACAAAAACGTAAAATCTGTCACCGCTATACAACGGATACGTCAGGCAGCTAACACATTTTTCGTGAAACCACTGTTTGCATCGAGCACACTGCAACATCTGTGTGTACCATTCACCATTCAATCCACAGTAACAGTAAATTTGCTCGGCGTTCACACGATGATGCGTGTCCCAGCTTAACATCTCAGGCTGTAATCAAAGTTCACAATTAAAATTCAAAATGATATTAACTTTGAGGCTAAACAAATATAATGATCGCATATTTAAAATTAAATGCATTAAGATTCAAAACGTATTTATGTCTTTTTTGGTGCTTACATCGTACGGTAATTTTGTTGTATCCTCGGGCGGAGGTTGGGGTTGATCTCTGCCACTACACACTCGTCTGATGTTGGCCTTCACCATAGAATTCTTTCGCTCGGTCGGCTCGCGATTCCTCGGCTGACTGTCAACACACCTCTTGCATATCCAATGAACATCCGATACACCTTCCTCCTTCGATATTTGTGGCTGAAAAATATTACCTAATTTTAAACAATGAAGTAAACACGATAGTTTTCTATCTTGAATTCAAGTTATCAGGCTAAACTAAGCTGGAGAAAAAACAATATACTCACCTGATGGCACAGCTGATGATATCCTCTTCCACATTTATCACAAGCTACAATATCATTGTTTGTCTTGGATTGTGATTTCTTGCAGAGCACACAAGTCGTGTCGCAGTCTGGCATAGCAAGCTTAGTGAGTTCTTTAACAGATGACCAGGATGAAGTGTTATCCAAGAACTTGACCAGGCATCTTTCCTGAGCAAGATCCACCTCAACGATTGTGCCAAGATAATATTTTCCATCCTTATGTTGGAGAAGAACATCTTCACCGTGCGAAAACCCAAGGCGCTGTTCCCTTGTGGTGCTGTCGGGCACAGCAGAATTTTCCTCCGATTCCAACATTTTTTCAATCCTCACCTAAAACAAGAAACCATAAGCTGTGCAAAAAAAACTAATTTACAAAATTATTACTTCTGTCATTTTAATGCTTAAAAAATTATTCAAATCATTGAAATTGAAATCGTCTCAAAATAAAAGTCAACTTTGCTGCAAATTGTCTCACTTATAAAAGGGGTTATTTTGTATCACAAGTAAATGAACAAAGCAAGATTCACTAATTTTCGAACTATCACGAGTCAGTAGACCGAATTATCGTTACTTACGAATGCGATTTTTTTTTTTTTGTTCAGAACATAAGAATTATCGAAACAAGGACACTTTGCATCTAAAAGCACTAAATGTCTACCGAGGTAACACTGTCGTTAGGGCGAGAAGAGAGAAAAGGGGAGAAAGCGAGCCTCGAATTACGAGGATCCGAGTCTCGTGAAACGAGGGACGAAATCTCGCTGGAACGATACACCCTCCATTCCCGTGAGTTTCGCAAACGACCCGAGAAGAATAAAGAGAAGAAAGGAGAAGAGAAAAACGGAAGGAGAGGGACGCACAAGATGAGAGAGAGAACAAGAGAGAGTGAGAGAGAGAGCGAGAGAGAAACGGAGAATGTTTAGAGAAATATTCACGAAACCTTCAAGGACTGAAAGAAAAGAATTGGAGCTAGTAATGGGACCCAAGTCCCAAAAGACATCAAAGTACCTATTAAAAAACAAAAAAATAGAAAAAAAAGATCGCGGAGTTGAAGCGAGACTGCGCGCCCATATGATCAGCATCTCGTTAAAGGGAGAAAGAACGACTTCACGGGCTCCTGACGGCGACTCAGTAAAAATCATCACCAAGGAAGAATATTGATGTACACGAGGAACTCTGTTCATTCGGTAGAAATTTGACGAAACGTGTCTCTCTATCGGTAGAAAAAAAGCAATGTTTGTCAGTCATAATTTAATTGTTATACTTGCGAAAGGAACATGTATACCAGAACAACATTTCACGAACGATACCGTTTAATTGTCACATTTTTTACAATTTCAGACGTTTGCTCTGATGAATAAATATCGCGACGCTGAACAAGTTTTGCGAAAAAACGATGAAAACTATTGGGACAACGGTTTCCTTATCAAGTGATTCCTGAGAAAAATGAACTCGGAAAAACAGAGGACTGTTGATGGATTAACGGCAGACGTGGTACTCTATACAAAACTCCTGGAAATTTCACGACCGGGTCCTCCGGGAGTTTTTCTTGCACGGCCGCCGCCCCCAATGTTTGTACGTTACGATTTAGTTCGTTCCACGAAGAATCAACGCCCGATCGTTTCTCGACGATTTACAAAGTGTATTTATTTTCGTTACCTCGGCTATCGGGTGCCAGGCTGATTTCTAGCGACACCAACTTTGCGCGTTTTTTTATTGTCCCTTCATTATTCCTTGGGAGACGAGACGGCCATTCTGGCGTCGATGTGGATGAGCCCCACCACGGTTTTTCCCCGTGTGTGTGTAGATTTTCAGCGCCGAAACGAAACGATGGGACACACGCGAGATCGCGCGAGGAGGTGTCGCACTAACACGGAATCACAAGTTAGTAGGCAATGGAGATCGCGAGCGCGGTAAAAAGATCGTCAGAATCGCGAAAGTTTGCTTCCCCGAGGTCTTGGAAAACACTTGATACGTCGAGCATTCACGCTAGAGTATTTGAGGAAATCCAACGGAATAAGATCTCCGGGTGATCGCATTGTTTTATGTCTTGAAACAGCACAACATTATTCTGCCTGTCGCAATTTCGAATAAACTACACCGCCATACTTTTCCAGCCGGACAATTATGTTTTTTTTTCCCATCTGGATGAGAACCCCCGATGCATTATTCGAGACTCGATTCATTTCGAGTTCGACTCATCGATACGCTTTTGTTGGTGCCGACATGTGTGTATAGTTCCATTAGTTTCCCGATTGGAGCGTTGTTGGTTGTTGGTTGGATTAATTTTTTGATATTTCAGATTTCAGTCGTGACACTTTTCGCAGTTTCGCGCTCTCATATGTAAGAAAAACAAAAAATGGAAATATGTAGTTTTTAAAAATAGTACACTTACGAAAAAAAGAATATCCCTTGTTTCGTTCCTCATCGATATATTATCAATTTTCTGACGATTAACTGTTATGATTATGAGAATATTCTAGAAATTTTGAAGGAAGAATACAGGTTCGAACCTGTCTTGAACTGGATACGAATTTATAACAAACATGTTCTACTAAGGGACTCATGTTTAACGTCATGATCTAATTAACTTAACTTGCATCTTCGCAATGAGAGAAAGATAAGGAACAATATATTTTTGTAAAAGCCTCTTGATAATTAGAATAAATATTCCATCGTGACAATTCGGGAACATCAGAATGGCTGAAAATCCTCAGGATAACAATCCTTGGTCGACTTTGTCGACCATCAACACATTCGATAAAGGTCTGTCAATTGTAAATAATGCCTCAGTGAATTTTTCTACAATTTCAAGACTTGATGTTGATACGTATAAGCCTTCAGTTGTTAATATTTGCTATCGAAAATAAGATTGCTCAATTAATTATTCCGCAGAAAATTCGAAAAATTATTAGTAACAATTTTTTTGTTTTCAACTAAAAGGAAATCACTCGTGGACTACCCGTTGTGCTGACGATATTGAAGTCCATGGCCAAATTGTTGGTAGAGTTGCTCCAGCGACAAGCTTGCTAATTGAATCGCTTATACAGCAATTATGTACAGTATTTGAGGGAGACATCTCAAGGAGAAATAAACTTTATTATGGTACATCAAAATTGTGCTTTCAAGTACGATTTTATTATAAATCAATACAAAAGTAAAATTTTTTTTTCAGCTATTTGCGACAGACTTCACGAGATGAAACTCATAGATGGTTCCTACAATAAGATAGAATTTGAAAGTATGAGGGGACAATATCAATTGGCTCTTTATAAGTTAGTAGCAGTGGCTCGTTCTCTGACTGGTAGCGAGAGTCCCCTAAAAGTTCCAAAGTATGACAAAAAGACATAAAAAATGTGTATCGAATAGAAGCATTAACTTTGCGATATGAACAAAAAAGAATTTTATTTTTTTAGTGGCTTAATCGCAGAATGGTCTCGATATCGACGAGAATTCAATGAGGTTAGTTTCATTGCGCGAGGTGCATTTGGAGTCGTTTTCAAAGCTGAGCATCGTTTGGATGGAAATGTGTACGCGATAAAGAAAATCATTGTACCCTCGGGGCGAGTCAAAACGATAATGAAGTATCTTGAAGAGGTAAAGACAATATCGCGTTTGAATCATACCAATATCGTGTCGTACAAGGGTGCATGGATAGAAAGTAACTTTCCAGCGAATTTCGCTCTGAGTCTCCCATCGTGCAGCAGTAAACGTTTCCGAGCGAAATCGCGTCCAAAAAATACTGAAAGAGAGACGGTAGAATCGAAAAGTAAGGATGAAGGGAGCAGGATAAACGACGAGTCCGAGAGCATTGAAATTTGTCGCAG
This sequence comes from Cremastinae sp. B BG-2022a, assembly GCA_030522605.1. Lineage (NCBI taxonomy): Eukaryota > Metazoa > Arthropoda > Insecta > Hymenoptera > Ichneumonidae > Cremastinae sp. B BG-2022a. The sequence goes on along the minus strand of JAPYYX010000369.1, from coordinate 12,502 downwards.
TGATTTGGAGGGTGAGAGTGATAGACCGAATCAAATGACGAATATTACATACAAAACCGGTATGTATATAACGAGTGCCGTGAATAAGAACACGAGTGACGCGTTAGGAACGACTGGTGGCTACTTAGTAAGTCACGATATAATCAATGAGCGATTTAAACAACTGAATTGTACGAAAAATATTATAGGTGAAAGAATATCTGAAGAAAGGCTTAGTTATAAATTAGATGAAGGCGAGTTTTCGGATATCGTTACATTCCGCAGTGAAACGCGCAGCAGTAAGTTTATCGACAGCAACGGTAACTTAAGCTTGTCCGATCGGAGCAATCTAAATAACGTAAATGGTACTGACAATGACACCGATTCGTGGGAAGAAGCTGCGAGTGAACAGCAATTGTGCACGTACGACTCAACAATGGTTTGTATTTACTTGAGTCATTAACGATATGTTACAAAAAAAAACCGATCTTTCGATTATTAAAATAATTTAATTTTTTCTGTTGCATCTTTCAGTCGTCACAATACGTAACTCTTTACATTCAGATGGGGCTTTGCGATCAGACACTTCGCCAGTGGCTTCAAGAACGAAATGGACCTACACCAACTCATATGGCCGAGTCTATTTTAAAACAAATGCTTACTGGTCTAGAGTACATTCACTCATTGAACATTGTTCACCATGATATAAAACCACAAAATATATTTATCTCTAAATCGGGAGATCTCCAAATTCAACTAGGCGACTTCGGTCTGGCTTGTCCGCTCCAAAAAGACGGTATTCATACCATGCGGGGAACAGAGATGTATGCCGCGCCAGAGCAATTGAATGGCATTTGTAATCCAAAGGTAGGTTTCGCAACGTAAATGGGGACATAATTTTATTGAAAATTAAAAACTTTCTCATCTTGTTATTTTCATTAATTACAGAGCGATATTTACAGTATCGGCATAGTTCTGTTGGAGCTTCTAGTCCACATGGAAACGGTCATGGAACGCTCTCAAGTTGTAACCGCTTTGAGAAAGGGCGAAATTCCTGCAGAGCTTAGTACGAATTTTCCTAAATGGGTAAGAGATTGAATCTAAAAAAAAAAAGCACAAACATAATGAAATATTCCCAGCACTCTATGTCGAACATTTCCATTCAGACTAAAATAATTCGTCAACTCGTCCAAGAAGATCCAACCAATCGACCATCGCCGACTGATTTGCTGGAGCACCTGACCGAAGATAAAGATGCCATTATAGCAAAATTGAAAGAAGAAAATACGAGAAAAGACGATTTAATATGCAAGCTTCAAGAGACGATAGCTGAATTGAAAGCAACGATCGCAAAATACCATATTGCCTTTAACGATGTTTAGCATCGCTCTTCAGTAGCGTACTTTGTTCAATGTCTAACTAATGATATGGCCATAACTAAATAATTTTGTAAAATGTGATGTAAATATAGTAGTTAAAATTGGTAAAAAAGCATGAGAAACCAAATGAAATCGTGATTGTGTATGAAGGAAGTCATGTTTAATCATGATGAAGAATATTCTATTCACACAGAGACGCGTGACGATCGTCGTATACGAAGAAACTATCATAAACTATTCGACTTTTATACTGTTAACTAGCTGACCGGGCAGACGTCGTCCGGCCACACACAGCCGGTTAGCAAATATATTTTATAAATCAAATCTTTGTTTCATTATAATTTAAATACATTAATTTACTCAGTTGACGAAAAACAGAGTTACATTTAAATCTGATACGAAATTTTGAGTTACTTTTTTATAATCAATTCTTATCTTGTTCTTGTTCTTATCTTGTTGTAAGAGCAATTGAGAATTTTTTTAGATTTTTCTGATGTTATTCTTATCGAAAAAAATTCAGCAGAACTTTTACGGCCCAGATTACGGTCGGTGTGTCCCTATGAATTCAAGATTACGCGCGGAGGGTTAAAAGTTTATTCACTTTTGCATTTGAAAAAGAAAACTGCAAATTCTTATATCCAATGAAATGATCAAAAAAGAGCATTCGCTCGGTTCTTTCGACGCTTCCGATACGCGTTTGTGCGAAGGATTTTGTTTTTTCGACAAAAAATAAAGTTAATAACAAAAAAAGTGTTGGAAAATTGGCAAATATCTTAAAAAATATGAAGTAAAAACAATTAAATTAAGAAATGTTTCCAATCAAAAAATGCTGTTAATGTAGAATCATGTCTCTTCATTCGAGAATTACAGGAAAAATTGCAAAATGGAAAACAAAAATTGGCCTGACAATCGAAAAAAAAAATGTTTGTATCTCGACGACAGCACCACCTTCCGGGCAAAATTATAGATATAAAAATTTATAAACCTCTTATCGGTGGTGACCCTATACCTATGGAGCCTGTATACCTATACCCTAAAGAAGATGAATTGAAAAAAAAAAATTTTTTAATTACCGAGTCAACAAGTGCAACAATACACGTCTATCCTGATGAGCTTGGCAAAATCGTGACTTAATTATGTAAAAAACAATCGAAATGCACGAATTTTTTACACCTTTTTTAAAATAATAAATAAAATTGGAATGGTTTTTTTTGTTTTGATTGAATAAAAGAAGGTTCCATTCGACAATGAATTTATCCAGTATCTTTAACAATTTTGTCTAATATATCTTTAAGCTTGTCACCGTAGATTGTCCGTTTGAACCGGTGAAAAACAGGCACTGCACATTGATCCAAGACGTCAATTAAATTGCTATATTTCTTTAATATTTCTATTGGCACGCTATGTAAAAATCCACCAGGGATTGAGGTAGCGCTCGTTTTGTCCGATAATATATGCTGAAAAAAAAAGCATAACAAATCGTTTCTACTCTTTATATTTAAAAGATTAATTCAAACTTTTCTTACAAACCTGACATATTGCGTAATAGTTGTGGTCACTGAACTGATGATTGCAAATGTCAATGGGACTGAAAGCTAAACAATTTCTGCATTCAATTGTTTCATCATTAACTTGCAATTGCGCCCACAAATCAGTTTTATCTGGTAAAATCAGGTGAAAAAAATATTGAGGATGTGTAAACTACGTTGTTCCATAATTTTCTATAATTCCATTGATAAAATAGCGTACCTTGTGAAGCAATATTCTTATCAACGATAATAATGTTTTCCAGATCAATAAATTTTGCCTCATTTTCCTCAGTAACAGCTATATTATCAGGAGACAAGTCAGTAAGATAGAAACCAAAGTTTGAATCTCGAAATGTCAACATTTCAGCAGCTCTGAGCAGACTAGATGCTATTTTAGCTCGGCGAAGCCAAGGTTCATAGTAAAATCTTGTCAACGGCGAGCCAATATACTCCTGAACGGTCAATCTTCCGCAAGCCCCAAAATATTTTGGTACGGGCCATCCTTCTTCTGCTCGTAGTATCTAGAAATGGAAATATACATATGTAGTCAAGTACTTTGTTCATTAGTTTTCTAAAAATGATCATTCACCCCATTTACCTGAAGGACAAGCGGTTCTGGATTAATGCTAATCAATGTCCATAGGTAAATGTCCTTGTGCCTCTCCTCCGCAGCATAAATATTTCGAAATAATTTGTCAAAATGTTCAGCATTGGGACATAATCTGAGACTGCTTGCATCTGGCACTAAAAAGCTTGAAGTGATAGCCTTCACGATAAGCGAACGAAACTTGACGTCGCTCTCAAATTTTTCGTCTACGACATATCCGGGACAGAGGCCTGCGAAGCTCTTATTGCTGCAAATAATTTCGTCGAACGCTCGAAGTTCGTAGTTGTGAGCTAATTTTTTCAGAACCACTTTGTCGTGTCCCATTGTACCGAAAAATACATTTTTCGAGCCTACAACGTGAGCTATTGCAGAATAAAGGCCAAATGGATTTATTTTCACATTGCCTCTACTCAATTCGTTACACAAAGAGAGGCCGTAACAAGCTGGACATTTGTCATGTTCGCTGAGTGTCAAAGGATCCGGCCTCAGAATGTTCGATATTGCTTTCATAAATACCAAAAGCATTATCGCTCCGAGTACCAATAAATATTTCCATTTCCGTATTCTGCTCATGTAACGAAGACACATTGTACACAGTGCGGGAAAGGAACTCTCGCGACGCGTTAATAATCATTATATACGACAAAAGTTTTAAAATAAATACTGAATTCGAGTTTCGAGATTTTCTTGCTTTTCTGAGACGTGATTGTGAGAACGTAATTATAAGACAAGAAATTTCATGTTTTCTTTACACATGAAGACGAGCTCATTCTGTTGTTTTATATCTCCCGAATTGACAGCTGATCGAATAGATCGTGCGCGCCAGCGATGCCAGCTCCGGGGGAAATGAGAACGAACTCATCACTTCCACGCTCGCCTGGCTCACCATCAGCTTTCAGCAGCAGCCGCCGCAACGAAAACTGCATTGAGATGAGAATGTATACTGTATATATATTCTCTATATTGATTTTCGCCGTAAGCATCAGGCAGCTTAAAAAAAGAATATACATGCACCATCATGCATTCTGAGATTATTAAATTTTATTATGTAAAATAATGAATTAGAACGATTTCGAAAATATATATCTTATTATATGAGCATCGCTTTATTGAAAAATGTCAATCCATTTTTGGAAAAGTAAAATAGGATAAGTATAGTTATTATTAATTTATTGTATTTATTTTTTGTACTTTGATAGTGATGAGTTACGAAGTTTTCAGCACCCTGGGAATGAAGAAATATTTTCTTCTGTCGACGAGATCGTCAAGAGTGTTCAAATCTGGAAGAACTTCGGGTATCTCGAAGTTGAGACTTCCTGGCCAGGGTCTTCTCGTGATCGATCTAAAAGACTTTTTTTCGTCGTTGAGATTTCGGAGTTTATAATAAGCCTCGGTGGTCGTAGAACGTTTCGGATAGTACGGATCATCTTCGAGTTCATTGGGACCTAGGGGCGAGGCGGTAAGAGCGAAAACTGGAAATTCTGTTCCCGGTGTCGTCACGGACGGTACCGGAGTAGGAATCGCCGGATAACCCGTTCGTGCTTTTTCCCCAATTGCTTGCATAGACCTCAGGGTCTCGGAGTAGGGAAAATTATCGTGGAAAAGCGTTGGCCTCTCGTCTCGAGACATTTTTTCCTCTCTCGTCGTATTCTCGTTAAATCTCTCTCTCTCGTTCTTTGACTCTTGATTTTTCGAGAAATTTTTCAAAACTTGATCAACTCGATGATTCCTTATTTCCCCACTTTCAGGCTCAAGCTTTTTTTCATCATTGAATTTTCCAGGATTCGCGAAGTGCAGATTGTTCGTCTCGAACTTTTTATTTCTCATCATCGTGTCACCGAAATGTGGAAAGTGTCGAGTCAGGGAAGTCGTATTTTTCGTCGTCGCGGTAAAAATTTCTCGAGAACTACCTGTAGTGATTGCGCGTTGTTCATTCCTCGCGGGAGCCGGCGAGCGGAAAATCATGGGATTGCGGAAAAATTCTTTAACCTTAATATCCTCTACCATTGATGGGACTGCGGTCGTAGAAACAATTCTTGATGAGAATCCATCCTCATCGTTCGTATCTCGACTCGATACTTTCAATTCAGGCATTCGTTCGCTCTGAGAAACGAAGGACGATGCTGTTGAAACTTTTTTCGCTTCAGCTTTGCTTCGTAAATATACACTGGAGCTCAAAACAAAGGTTGGCTGATGCTGTCTCGGAGTCTCCGTCATGAAAGCTCCGCTTGACGGATCTTTAGTTATTCTGAAAGATCTCGTATAACCGGAGTTAAAACTCTCAACATCCGTTTTTTTTCGATTATCGACTTTTTCACTCTGATTCGGGAAATATGTCTTCGGGGGAGACAATGACGACGATAACTCATCCTTTCTTCTTTTATTTTCAACATTTTCCTCGATCGTCGAGACTCTACGGCCACTGGAGCAATCGACGAGATGAGCATGATCGCACACGAGCGCCTCTTGCCGAAAAGCGGTTTCCGCCGGACAGTGGTAAGTAAATTTGTTTCCATTTTCGTCACACATGTGATAAACGCGACAATTTCTTTCGATATCTGCGTAAAATCCTGTATCACGACCTTTGCATGTAAAATTTGTATTAACGGGCGGCGGCATTGTGTTCTGAAATTTTACAACACTTTTATTACAGAGTATACAATTGCAAAATATCGTTCTTATTTTTTCATTATTATCATTAAGTATACATACATTTATTATATGCATATACTTTTATCTAAGAGAGAGCGTACAATAATATATGTATGTATTGTATATATATATATGTATGTATAATCAATATATTATCCCTGTTTGTTTTTTTAGTCAAATTGCTTCCGCATATAATTCAACCAACCTCTGCTTCATCACTATGTGACTATATACATATATGTATGGTACAATCTATAATTTGTTAGAAAATGTTTTTATCATCGAAACATATATATATACTTACAAAAAATTGTTCGGAACATACGTTAGTAATGAGCGTCAAATATAAAATCTGTATCCAAAAATCCATGTTCCGGACTTTATATTTCGTTAACTCAAAATCAACAAGTGCAATAATTTGTCAAATTTATTATTATATCTTTACAGAACAAACTTTTTACTTTTTTGTATGTCTTTGAGCTACATTGATTGTTTTCCTTCACATTGTTCCTTCACGGACGATATGAAGTTAATAGAATTTTCGCAAGTTTGATGTTCGACTAAGATTCAACGTCTGACACGGTCCGTTTGTCGACTGACAATGCTCCGGGAGCCTACAGAATCTCCCAGGTACCGCCAGATATGCAAAGAGAGAGAGAGAGAGACGGGAGGTTATTCCATTCGGTTCGGATTGTCGAGAAGAAGTGAAAGTATCAAAAGAAGGATGAGTTTAGGACGCAGAAGGTGAGACTCTTATAGCGAATCGTCGGGCCGGATATCTCGAAGGTATGTACAATAACGCGCGTAGACTTTTGAGATTTGCACGGACTATATATATGTATACATTATTTATTCCGTGTCTCGAGAGAGCGCTACTTTTCTCCTCCCACGTGACATATAACTCAATCACACACGTGCACGATCAGATGACGACGCCTGAGGGTCTCTGAATAAAACATTTTTCCTTAACCTTCCTCATATTGTTTTTTACTCGAATCAAATGTCAAACGCAGTTTCGTGATTTATGATCAGTTATTTCCTAAAAAAAAATTAAAAAAAGAACAAAAGGAGATTTCATAATAATGTGGGACGTGATGTATCTTAAACTCATTGACGTTAAAAACAAAATTGGAGACTATTAAAATATGTCAACACCCTGGCATTAAGATTAAAATTATTACTCCAATCTCATATTTCTTCGTTACTCTCGGTTAACTATACTAATTTAGCTACGATACACATCGCTATATATATAATTACTACAATCTATATACTTATAGTCTGTTGAAAAAAATGGTGTCACACTTTCGCTGAGAGTCTAAAAGATAGCACACTACAAAATATCGCAATTAACAGAGCAAATCTTAAAAGATTCGTGTCGCTCAAGACGTCGAATTAAAAAGGAATAAATGCAAGGAATTTTGCAACGCTTGCTCTGCGACAAAACGATAGAGGGATGGTCAATTGCCGAGCGGGAGTGCATGTGCGAGAGTAAACAAAATGAAGATGAACGCCGAACATCCTTGGCACGATGACCTATATGAATAACATATATATACACTCTATAAAAGTACAGGAAAGGTCACACGAAAGAAAAGGTTTCTTCGTGATGCACATATGGAGACGTCTGCAATCCAATTTATTTTTTATGCACTCGGAGATGAATAACATTAAAATATACAAAAAACGATATGTCATCAGGTTTACATTATTTTAATTATATGCGGTGCGCTATTTGTATATGTATTAACAAAAAATTCAGTACTTAAAGTAAGAAAATACAATATATTACGAGATAGATTTCATACATTTCGGAATCCGCTTTCAATATCGAATATTAATTAAGGAGGTTGGTTAGGGAGATCAATATGGTAAAAATTGAATAAAAATTGGTGATAATACTTATTCTTCAACCTGAAATATGACTTTATGAATTTACGTAAACGCTTTGCTTATACACGTAAATTTCAAAGTTGAATTACTCAAAATCCAAGCAGAAAAAAAATCTGAAAAAAATTGAGTGTTCATATTCGATATCAAAGAACATTATCACCAAATGTTATAAAATTCTTACCATTTTTCAATTTCCTATGATTTTAACATTGTGAATGGCTGACTGGGTGTCCAAAACCTCCTTAATAAATAAAAACTTGATATATGAGATTTTTCTACCATCAGAAATAATAATGGTACGCTGATTGAATTTTTTATCAAAATTCATTTAAAACTATGTAAAAAATCGCCCGAATTCCGAATTACGCTCAGAACGTACATTTCGCAAACGCTACCATTGGTTTAGATAGGCCGTGTGCGGTGTGAGCGTAATTCGGAATCCGGCCTTGATTTTAACCGAAAAATCACTCAGGTTATGTTATCGTTTGAGCAGGTTTCAGTTTTCAGTCCATCAGTGTGTGACAAAATAAGCAGTGATATGATGAACGACACATAACAAAAAAACCGCGAGTGACACACGGGTCACCACTGAGAGCCGAATCGTTGTCTATAATAAGAATAATGACTATTCGATGACATCCTCCCTCCCGTGCCGACGCATATAAATTTCGATAAAGCAACTCTAATTTCGTATGGGTGTACTCGGTGCCTAACCTACAAGTATCGAATTATGGACCCGAGATCCGAATAACATTTTCGAACTGTGTACATACAATCGTCTGGAAATAGAAGGAAAGAAATAACTTAGCCATGGCAGCAATCCGTCACACGCTTCAACGTGAGATTTTTACTCCTAGTGATGAGAAACTGTTGAGCGTTTGTTTCGTAAGCAAAGCTTACAAGAGAAAGAAAACGAGTTTTCTCTGTCTGGCAACGACAACAGATAGTCCCGGCTCTTCTTTGATTCTTTATCAAGTCAAGAAAAACGACAAGAATGTTTACAAGAAAAAGCAATCATGGATGCTGACGGATATACAAACGGTTGATGGGATAAACAATGATTCTCTCGACATGGAGTTGCATATAGATAAAGTTTATAAGTGGTCTGCGACTGCTGCTCAAGAGAGACGAACTTTTATAAGCAATTTGTATACTTACTCTTGCGCCTTGCCACAGAGACCAGAATTCAAAAATATACCCAAAGACTGGCTAGTGGATCCTGCCTCCTTGAAAGAAAGCGATAGCATCACTCTTTCACCTGGTAAAACGATCTTACACATGTACGAAAATATTTCAAATTTATTCATAAATACATATGTAAACCCATAAATCATTATTTTTAGATCTTTTGACACCGGTAATAACATCTGATTATCAGCCTGTAACAAATAAAGAAGTTGCAGATTTGGCTAAGTTAATAGCTAATTGCGACTATGCAATATCAAATGCAGAACTCTTCATGGAAACTCTAGCTAAAGATTTGTCAATTCTCGACGGGGTAATTCATTAACGAGTCTCTATGAAAGCTTAATGCTTGCATTTGAATAAAAGCAATGTACTAAAGGCAATAGTAATTATATTAAAATATTCATGTATTTATTTTTCCCACCAGGAGAACATTCAATCGGTTCTCGCATCGGAGACTCGTGTGCTACAACTGATGAATGGAATTGAGGCTGCCATTGATGAAGCTTCGGTAGTAGAGTCCCGTTTGATTAGTATTGATGAAACTCTCGGCAGAATCAGAGAAGCTATGGCACAGATTCGTCAGAAGAATCACGAGATCAAGACAGCAAATGACAATGTGAAATTGTTGTTAGATCTTCTGGACGATCTTATTGTAAGTATTTTTACTTTTGTTAAATTTTCTAGACTGGTGTCTGTAAGAACGAAGAATTATTGGAGCCTGAAATATTCAATTTTAGACACATCTGGATATTTCAAATGAAGATCAAAGAATACTGAACGATGCTGAATTACCAGGAGGACGATTAGAACTGACAATTGCAGGCAATGCCTTGTTAAAGGCTATATCTACTTCAATCGCGACTGGCTTGGACAAAATGGGTGCCGTAAACGAACAAAGAAGACGTCTCGACAAATTGCGAGCAAAATTTTCGTTAATAGTTGCACGACATCTGAATAATCTATTCATACATTTGGTAAAGATATTGCATTGATAAACAAATAATGTTATTCAAAGATATTAAAAAATGCAATAAAAATCTTATTCTCTTTCTTTTAGGGAAACGATGTGGGTGACGTTACAGCATCAACAGGAGATTTAGTACTACCTACTCATCAAGCAGTTCATCGTGAGCTCGAACCTTACATGGAGCTGATGCAGTTATTGCGTGCACTAAATATGAAAGCTTTTCAACAACTGTCAAAAGTTTACACGGGGACTATGAGTAAATTATATCAAAGAGATTTAAAATTATTTTTCGAGGAAGCAAAAGGTCGACTGATTAGTACAAGACCGCACGGTAGGAAGTTCAATATTATTCATGTTTCAAACAGACATTTGGAAACAGTAAATGAAGCTTCCATTCGTTACATAGCTAACTCATCAAAATCCAGTGGTCAGAAGGGTGAAGATTTAATAACTCCAGCGCCAATGTGTCTACTAAGTAGTGAAATTTGGGCTCCACAAGGGGAAGGGGCTCTATTGGATTCTGTACTCGATCGCGTTCTTTCGCAGCTTCAGCCTGTCTGTCTTGCCGAGCAAGCTTTCTGCGTGAGCTTCTTGCAACTTGATATCGTTCTGTCACCTACAAAAGTTCGTTACTCGCCAGCGGAATTTTTTTCTACATTTAGATTAACTTCAGGATAATGATTAACAAGTATGTCTTGGAATTTTTACAACAGAGTTCAGAAACTGACGAATCCGATAGTGTCAATAATGGAGCCACGAGCCCTGGTTCGGCGACATCTACAGCCAGCAAAAAATTGGAAAGACAGATCAATGAAGAAGTTCGCGCCACGATGGCAGCGATATTTCCATCTTTGGAGCCTGAATTGAATAATTATATATCGTTTCTCGATAAAATTGACAGCTTGTACGTTCTTGTTGATGATATACATTTATTTAAAAGAACACACAAGCTACTTAATACGTATTCTATTTAGTGATTTTTTCAATATTTATAGCTGGTGCATGTACGTTCTTGTGCGTTTATCCCAACATGTGATGTCTGCTCAAGACACTGGTTCATTTCTATCCATGACGTTTGCTTCGGCTCTCGTTCAGGTCAAACGAGCGTTTGACAAATTCATGCAGGCACAATTACAGTCTATTTTACGCGACACGAAAGTTAATAGACGACATAAATGTGGCATACTCCCTTATGTCGAGAATTTCGGACCTTTTGCTCGTACCGCTGAAAAAATATTCAAAAATTCCGACAGGAAGGTTGATCTAGAAAAATGGTACACAAAATTAGTCGATGCCATGTTCGAGGCCATAGTAATCCACAGTGGAGAACATCATAAAACTCCTCAAGAAGTCATTAAAATGGGTTCGCTTTTATAACAGTATTTATGTATCTATTGAAATGAATCGATAATTCTTTGAAAATTAATTTTAACGATATGTATAATAAATTTTCCAGAAAATTATCACCATCTCTACGATCTTTTATCACAATTGAAAATATCAGTTTTGGATCACGAAAGAAAGGAAGCAAAACAGAAGTATCACGATGCTCTCAGAGCCTATGTTACTCAATATTTCGGTCGTCCGCTTGAGAAACTAAACGTAAGTAAAACAAGTCTCTCGTTAATATAAAAAAAGATTTTAATAAAAACATAATTTTATGATTCCAGCTTTTTTTCGAAGGGGTTCAAGCAAAAGTCGGTGCAGGTGTGAAAGAGTCGGAAATAAGTTATCAAATGGCCTTTAGTAAGCAAGAATTAAGAAGAGTAGTGAAGGAATATCCTGCTCGTGAGGTGAAGAAGGGTTTGGAACATTTGTATAGAAAAGTTGAGAAACACCTCTGCGAGGAAGAAAACTTACTTCAGGTTAGTTACCATCGATTGTTCAACCCTTCAAAATAAGTGTACAATTGCGCCAAGATTAATTGAATTTTATGGAATCCTTAGGTTGTCTGGAGGGAGATGCAAGGCGAGTTTATAGCTCAATACATGAATATTCAAGAACTAATACAACGATGTTATCCCGACAGCAATGTCACTCTAGAATTCACGATACAAAATATTTTGGAGTTTTTCTCCGAAATAGCTCGATCACATTAATAAAAGCTGAACAAACAAATCGTGTGCTCCAAGCGCATCAACAAATACTGTAAAAAATATAGCTGTACCGTATAAAATGAGCTGTGTTGAAAAAACGAAATAAATATATATATATATGAGGCATTCCACCCCATTTCGGACACCATCTAGCTTTTGCATCTCCGATTTTCTCCATAATTTTTTGTATTTTAGTATCTATTGAAAGAGGC
>JAPYYX010000368.1:0-63539 GCA_030522605.1 Cremastinae sp. B BG-2022a | reverse complement strand
ATTTTACAGCCCGTGTTTCCCAAATTATTAATAAATAAATCCATCCAAAATCCCTCTTTGTTTCACGAGGATCGAGATTCGAGAAACTCTCTAAATCATAAAACGTTTCACATGATATTAGACAATACAAAGTTTTGACACAGTTTTTATTAATAACTAGCGGGGTATATATACTGGCTCAGGTGCTTCGCACCCTTGCCTTGATCGTCAATTTCAACGTAACTCAAAGATTTGGATACATTAGATTTTTCAAAATGTTCCAGTAATGTAAATAAAAAGGTTGCGATTCCGCTTTTAAGCGAAAGCTTAAAGAGCGACTTGAATGTGGTGGATCGCGGGAAAATGCGGAAAAGGGCGGTCGGATTGACCCGTTAGATCGTTAGGATGGTTAAGGTTGCTCTGCCCTAACTTTGTTTCAATGCAGCAAGGAAGAGGCAGCATTGCTGCCGACAGGCTTGGATTTGATCCTGATTAGCAGAAAAGGTAAAACGGAAACGGCGAGAATGAGGTCGAAGGATGGAAAAGCGATGGCCCCGGAGCTTTCAGACGATGTGTGGAAATTCAACGTGGAACATTGAATTGAGAGAAATCAAGAGTACATACACAGCAAACATATGTATACCTCAACTCGTCCTAAATTTACAAAACATGTGCTCGAACGTGCCAGGATATTTAGCTGCTGGCGAAGATTCGTATAAAACTGGCATCGCTTTTCCTCACGTCATACGCAAATACTTGGGAACACACATCCACCTTTCTGAAAATATCTACTCTATTCTGAGGCTGAAGTTGAGGTACAATACTTATTCCTTGATTTTCCAATACTTTTCCTCTCTTCTATCGCGAAGTTAATCCTCGCCAATAAAATCTAGTCAGTTGCAGCAATCCCATATCCGTTACGTAGTACCGCTAGAGCTTTCAGCGAGAAACCAAATTGAAATTGGTAATACAAGCCGTAGAGTGCACTCTCTTCTTCCCTCGGATATGGCTTATGTCAAATTGTATTCGAGTACGTACAATTTACTTCCAAACTGTTCGGCCAACCACAAAACTCACGCAGCATTCTACTTTTTCTTCTATATACATTTTCGTTAGTTCTTTGTCCGAGTGTATTTACGGCTAAAAAAGATCCTTCAGGAAATACCTTTACAAGTCTCTACGTGTATCTGACGTGCGCTTTAAAACGTCAAACTTATTTTCCTTCTCTATATCCCTCTATGTACTTTCAACTTTTCGTGAGGCTTGCTAAAATTTACTAAATATTGAGAAACTTTTTTAAGGAATTGCAGTCCTGACAACCCACGAAATGTTTCGCATCATTATCGGGAATTATTAGAACGCTTAAATATTGCAGGAAAGAGTTTTTAAAATAATATCAATAATTTTTTTAGCAATTATATGAAGACTGAATTGAGTAGCTCCAAGAATGAAAAATCATAGAAGTTCTGCTAGAAGCCTTTCCATGATGTAATAACAAAAACGTGGATATATTTATTTTTATTGTCCATTGTGAAGAAAGCTGAAGCCAGGGCAAAATCGCGGTAGGAACTTATCGTCAACCTTGTAATATGCAATTCGTGTAAAAACTTTGTTGCTCCATGGTTCGTTGGAAAAGTTCGAAAGTACGCTCGGAAGGTATGTAAAATTACTTTATATAACGAAACGAAAAATTAGCAGTACTTGTTTAGGGTAATTGACACATTCACTCAAGATATTCATTTATTTGACTTTACAGAGGAATTATTATTATTCGTTTATTTATATTAAAATTCATTGAAATTATAGCAAATACTGCTATTTTTAGCTCAAATGATGAATTGATACGTCCATCAAATTATTCGGTTACCGAAATTTGTAGGGAAATGTGAATCGTGTGATGAACGGTAGGACGCTACGAATCACGTATTTTAACAAAGCTCATATAGCATATAAACGATATGTATCCGATAATCTATTTCAAACTTGGATAAAACAATCGCTCTACCGTTTCACAGGAATGCGATATGAACTAAACTTTGCTGGCTATCGCTTTATTCTTCTCCATGATTTTTTACTTTTTTTAAGGCGAGCCTTTTATCTAAGCAGCAGCCATTTCTATCGCGATGGTTCCGATAGTTGTGGTATAATCGAGGCAGAGGCTCGTTTTTCTCAGAAACTGCCAGGAAAAGTTCTCTCCAAGTTTTTCCTTGTTCTATCTCTTTGCCAGCACGAACTTTCGAGCCTTGAAACCCGGAAAACAAAATCCTTTCGAGATCGTGAGTCGTTAAAAACTATTTGTATTTCTTGTACATGAACTCTTAACAATGATCTATTATTTAAATATAGCGAGACTTGAAAACGATTTTCCTTTAAAAAAAGTTTACCGCGATAGCTAAGTCACGATTCATCAAAAGGAAAATCGTGGCCTATTTTCCTTTTTAGACGAAAAAATAAGAGACTAAAAATAAAAATAAAAAACACATAACAGTCGATCTCAGACCGATTGAGGATCTTTTAAGATATTCCTTGCGTGAGGGGGGGTATCAGAATTTGTTTCTCATTTTTTCTCATATTCCAAGTGGACCGAGCATTTAAGTCCATTAAGAAAACTTATTACAAATCAAGGAAAGAACAACATATTCAAGATTCAAATTGTTCCTACGTAAAGTTTATTTGTTATGTAATAAATAAAATCATAAAAATTGATATCTTCAGATGTAAAAAATATTAATTAAAGCTTCTTTGATTTTATGTAATAAATGTGTGCAAAATTTCAACAGGCTTCAATGACCTAAAAATCGAGATATTCGTCGTTAATATCGCAATATTTAACCTGGGCTGTTATGGGAGATCGCGAAAAATTACGATTATCAAGAATTCATATTTCAATCTTTCAATCAGTAACAACCCCTGAAATTTTGCACAGTTGCACATATGACATCACAGAATGTTTCTGAAAATTTTCAGTGAAATCTGAAGAAAACTGTGTAACGCAAGGAATATCTTAAGCTTCACTGTCCTTTGTTGGCTTAAAATGGTCTCCGGTCGAGTCTGTGCTAACCAAAGCCGAATGGTCGCCTCCCTCTTTAGGCTGCCAGCCGTAAATACTTGGTTATCATACTTGGCGGAAGTGAGGCTGGAACATTACCTAGATTCATCTGAAGGGTAGAGGAGACAGGATGCAGCGAGGTACGAAGAGAGAGCGAGATAATGGGAGGCAAGAGAGACAGTTGCGCGGCGTCAACATAGTCCATATATATGGACAATGACCCCGTGCAAGCCTCGATGCGAGAGAGCAAGAAGGATGAGAATGTTCCATTCATTGGAGTGGATATCAAATGCAATAGTTCATAGGGCTGCTTCCGAGTACGCGGTCAACCCGGTTCTCCAACTTCCCCAGCCCCGAACGTAATCCCTTGACCCTCTGTAGGTATGGGCTCTCTCTACCTCGTCCTTAACCAACTCTATACCTACAGATGGTAAGCGGGCGAGAGTCTGTCTCCGCATCCGGCGACTCTCCAACAGATTTACAGACCGGCTAGCCTCGATATCGTTGATCCCCGTGGATCGTTGAACCCCAAATGAACAACGTCCTCTTCTCCCTCAGTTTACCCCTCTTTACCGTAGTTTCGGAACTTCATTTTCCGGCTAATCCCTCATGTTCGAACATTGGGATTTACGAAATCTGATGCATACTTGGATTTTGGTTATATGTTCAGAGCTAAGCTTCGGAGAATGCGAATATTTTAAACCTTTAGGACTACTCATTAAATCTTCGCGATATGACAATATCTGATTGAAATTACCAACTTCCAGCATTACAATGTAAACATTCTACTAAAAAGTCTTCTGTAAACTGTAATGCGTTAATATTATTTAATATGACGTTTGTGCATAGATGTACACATGTTTATATTTCCATGCTGCTTTCATTGTCTGATAATTTGGATTTAACGTACTTTTCTTTGTGTGATTAACAGGTGGCTTGGCTACGTGTTGACACCCAAACCATCCTAACGATAGCAAATCACGTAATCACCAAGAATCATCGAATTGCCGTAACCCACAGCGAGCATCTAACTTGGTACCTGCACATAAGAGAGGTCCGTGAATCTGATCGTGGATGGTATATGTGTCAAATCAACACAGATCCGATGAAAAGTCAAAACGGATACCTTGATGTCGTAGGTAAGTCATATACATATACACGTTTCATGAATAGTTCATACTTTTCATGGTTCTCCCAAATTTCAACGAAAGAAAATAAAAGTCTATTCAGAGTGTCAAGGACAAAAAAAACAGAACGATGTCAAAGTTCCTGTACATAGAAAAGTCTATGTACATTCACCGCCGGACTCACCGAGATTAAATTGCTAAAAATGGTATAAAAGTGGTACGCGTCTCCCTCCGGTTCTAGTATGGAATACCAATTTGGCTTGGGCCACTCGGGGACACTCGTAAAAGTCAAATATCAACGAGATCCATGCAACATAGACCAACGGATGTGGAAATGTAGCTGTCGCTGCGCTTGTTGCCGTTTGTCGTAGCAGTTCTTTTTTCTTGCAACAGACACTGTACGACTGTAACTTCTATTATCGGAGTTCCATGTGTACTCCATCGTTTTCCTGTCCCTATTTCGAGATTCCTAACTTCAATATCGTGTCAATTTTCTGTCCACATTAATAATGCGTCTACAAATTGAGTCTTGTCCTAATTGAGTAATCAAAGCGTTAGTCCAGATTTTAGATCCTTCAATGTTTTTCGTAAAAATGATTTATACGTCAAAATCATTATTATGTCCACAGGTTTAATAATAAAAATGACTTATAGAATAGAATATAGACTTATAGATTAAAATAATGACCCATAGAATAATTTGATGAATACAGCATCTCTTATGCAACTACTGAATTAGTGGTTGCTCTAATATCTCTTTTGAGTGAATGATTTTCTTGGAATGTTCAATTAGTAACTCAATGCTGCATAAGTTTTCCATTGAGTAGGAAACTTGATGAAAGCCTCAACCTGCCCACACCTTTCTGACAACAGCATCGTTATTATTGATAGTTCTGTTGAATATAATCCGTGATGGAGAGCCAATTTTTTCTGGAGAGTTTGATCATTTCTGGAAGAATTTTGCGTTTCATGAACCCATGTGAAACTTTATTACCTTCGTACGTATGTAGAACAAGGTATCGATTTGACAGGTGCTGGCAAAGACGGTTTAGCGTCCTTTGACATTCCCAATCAGTAGTTCTGTTGAACACACATACAGAGCGGATAATGGAGAAATTTACGTGGAATGGTCGCTGCGAGGAGCAAACAGTTGAACTCCAGAGGCATTAGAAACTGTAGTATATTCCGGAAAGGGACGAAGTAGATTGTCCGTAGATGAAGCGTCAAGCCGGTTTGGAAGGGTTGGGGATATCCTCTGCTGGAAGGATTCCCACTGACAAAGACTCGTTTGGCCGTACGTGCCGCTGTTATACGTACATCGAGAGAGCTACCGGATCATTGTCGGTCCAGATACAGAGGAGAGAAGCAGTAGCGTGCATTCAGTGAATGAAGCGATTGGGCTTCCAGTATTTCTACCAACATTGACCCGCGCGCTAAGCTTCCTCCACCAGGACCTCTCTTCTCCCTTTCTCACAGTACCCGTCGTATGGCATCCGGAATTTGCCACGGGAATCGAATGTTTTCGATTTCCCAAACCAGAGAAGAAGATCGGGTGTCCTGTCGGAGTGATCCATCGTTTTCCACACAGATATACATCCATACATCCACGGACATATGTATAAAAGGTGCGGCCACCAGTAACTACTCGTTGGATTCGAATGTATCGGAATCGTCGCTGGCTGACGGCGACTTTCATTCCTTTTCCCTTTTCTCCGCTTCTGGATTTCAGGGTCCCAGAATCCAGTGCAGCCGCGAACTCTTCACGGAGGGTCCTCGTCTATCTCTTCTATGTATCGGCGAGAGCGCGCTCGGTGGCTACCAATTTCTCTGGGAGCTCAAGTACGAAAAAAAGGACTCCGAAGGGATGAAGAGAAACAATGGACACCGGCTAACATTCTTTAGTCTCTGGATCCGATGGGAGAGAGAAAAAGTACAAGAGAGGGGCGCGACTCACTTGATCGTCTTTCTTTTCTACTTCTCTTGGATATTTATATAGCCAGGTCGACTCCACTGGAGTCGTAACAGAAGGATAACAAGATAGCGGAGGACCGTAGAGAAAAGAGAAATATCTTTTGAGAAAATTGTCCGCACTCCTCGTCACACACACGCGCCATGGTCTCTCGGAGCTATGGAAAAAAGTTCTCGGTTTCCTCGTTATCCGTCGACACGCCGAGCTACTTCTTTTCTTCAACAACCCCTTTATATAACCCTCAGCCGTCTCCGCTGACATTGTAAATATATCGGTGGCTGAACGAAAACCCAAAGTGGAAGGACGTATAGGAAAAAAAGTGAAGAAAACGAAGACCCTGGTAAATTTCGCGTCAGAATAACGACGCGAGGTGAAGGCAATCCTTTTGAATCATGCAAGGATCATGCGAGAAAACCTCCTTGATGCTGAAAGAACGAAAAATACCTTTCGAATCAAACGCTATATTATAAATGAGAGTAACAAAATGAGAAAAGGAATATGAAAATATTAAGAAAACAGAAGTTTGGTAAAGCAACTTCGGACGTGGCTGGTATCATTCTCAGAGAGTAGGAAAGAAGAATCTCGAGTTTTGGTGCACGAGGTCTCATTTACGTGTTAAAATTATTCGAGATATTCTGGACAGTGTTTTCCACTCGTCCCCTGACTCTCCTCCCCCTTTCCAATCTCTGAAGTCTTAATATCTTATCCTCTCGCTCGCGGTGCGCTCTCGCAATATTTCCTCCGTGAGTAGCAGGTCCTCTTTTTGCCTTTTCACTTCCTGCAGCGTTTCGTGCTTTCGCTTTCAGCATCGTAAACTTTAAGTCCTCGAGTGTATACACGAGGCAACTTCCGGCGACGGGAGAAGAACGTAAGAAGCAGGAGGGATGAAGCTTCGCGGATCGCGAGTCCACTGCGAGAGCATAAGGTTACTCAACCCCGGGCTTTTCTTCGGCGTCCCTCGGAGTCCTGATTTACTCAAAGAAAATTGTCATTCCAGTGTGCTAATTACGTCCTGAACTTTTGCAGACAGCTATTGCGACAGTTCGCCTTCCTTGGTAAGAATAACTCTTGCCGGCTCTCTTAGCGCGTTTCTCGCTTTCCCTGGCCCTCAGCCTCCCTTTTCCTTTGTTTCTGATTTCCGGAGTTAGCCTTCCTCGCTCCGAACACACGGAGACACAAACATGAAGACTGTTTCTCTTGTTTCTCTTATGGTAATTCAGTCATAGTCGAGGGTTCCTCTCTCACTCTCTCATTGCGCGAACTAACAATTCCCGCTAGATTTGACTCATAACTGACTTGAATTATTTAACTTCGTATATGTGCCGCTGCTTCCCATTAGCAATCGTCAAACACAATACAAATATGATGCAAATAGCTTGGGCAAAATTTTAGTAGCTTTCAACTCTGGCCGCTGACTTTTGCCTATGTTTTAGTTCGATTTGTTAACACGTGGATTCTTTCTCCGCGACATTCACAATGCTCGCCAAGTTACGCTTCACCCTCAATTGCAAATGAATTGTAACAATAACATGCACAAATATAATACGGCGCCGATGTGAGACCGACTTTGCCTGCTTCAGTCTACCTTTCTCTTTCTCTCTCACTCTCGCGTTTCCCCGGTCACACTTTACTTGGACAATTATCTCGAGCGCTCAATCGAAAATTGTACCAATATTGGCTCCACTTGAAATTCGAAGCAGCACTATTTCAGGCTCGATGCACACTCGCTGAAACAATGGACGGATTAAAAAAAACGAGTTTGTCGAAAAAAGCTCTTTTACGTTCACTGTTGAATTTGTTGTCTTCTCAATTTGTAATACGAATTTCCAGAATTAATGTGTTTTTCATTACTTCATAAAAAAATGTGCATCGAGTATGCAATTAATAGAAAATGATGGAAGACTGGAATATTATTTGATTCGAAGGCAGAATAAAGACACATTGGGGGAATAAATGGAATGACACACGTAACCTGGCGAGCAGAAATAATTCGAAGCCGGTCTCGTTTATTCGCATACCGCATGTTTTTTGAAATAATTGGAAGTAATGAAGAGTTTCGCCGATAAATAATTGCTTCGATTTTATCGGTAACAACATCAGAATAATTTATGTGTTCATGTTATAAATATGATTATCATCGAAATAATATTGTTAATCCATTAAATCACGAAAAGATTTAAAGCATTTTCACTAGTTATGTAATGAACTCGACTATTAGAGAGTTCAAACGGTGCTGAGTTCAGGCAAGCGGGAAATTAATTTTCCAAATTTCAAAAGCTACGTTCCTCCATGCCCGACGAGCTTTCGCTTACGGGCAACTTTTTCAATCCCTCGGAAAATTAGGAAAAGTCGTTATTACAGAGACAGGAACAGAAAAAGGATGAAAAACTGCCAGTTAACGGAAAAAAGAAGAAGAAAGGAAATGTAGAAACAAATTTACCACGATTTATGCATTTGATTGACATAAAGAAACAACGTAGAATAAAAATTCGAGCTGAAACTCTTCAACGTTTCATCAGATTATCTACATTAAAATGTTACTCATGAACACATTCAAAAATAAAAAATTATACTTGATGGGTCAAATACATTTTTACATCGACAAAAAAGCAAAACGACGGTGTATTCTATATATGTATGTAGGATTCGGATCAAGTTACGTAAAATGAAATACACTTTTTAGAAATTCAAAAGAGAAATTTATTGAAAAAGAAACAATTTGACACGTCTTCTCTCTTTCACGATTTTTCAAGATCTGCCTCTTCTTTTTTTTCACGGCCCGCCTCTTCTTTTTTTTCACGGCCCGCCTCTTCTTTTTTTTCACGGCCCGCTTCTCTATTAACTTGCTCCCACATATATGATTGAAAGGAAAAAATATAACTCAATAAAAAAAGGATTCCTATATTTAGCGTCATTGACACCAAGTTAAGCCGAAACGCACGTAATTCATCGGACCGTCATAAACAGATACCTACATCCTACACTGCGGCGGACCGCGATGCACTGAAAATTTTTTCAAACTTATCGTGAATAAGTTTTTTTAGCTCGAATTACAAACTGTTTGGAGAATCTTACTGTAAAAACTTTCATCGGAAATTTTCAATTTTTGTTCTCCAGTATTATTATTGCTACGAGTACATTTTTTCCCTCATTATTTCCAAATTTTTTCCAAATAGAAAAAGCAAAAGAGCGTGAATATTCGCGCTTTACCCGTTAAGGGTGTCAATCGAGTTTAAAATCATAATCGTTTTTCTCCCAGCAAATTAAAAGTTTTATAATTATGTCGTTGAAAAATTTAACGAACGAGTTTAGTCTAAAACTAAGTCTCAACTCAATAATAACCGAACTCTTGGCTAGTTAAACGTCTCACAGCCATAGCCAGACTACACAATTATGAATACACAGTTCACTGTAACTTCCAATATATAAGGCAGAGAATCAAAATGTTAATTTTATATTTCAAAAAAGATTTAAAAAACCACGTTCGAAGCCCTCGATCGATCCTGGACATTTAAAACAAGAAAAGCACTCTTGTAAAACAAAACAAAGTCAATGACTACTGGCATTTTGCCGAATTCCTTTGACGTGTGACAGATAGATACATTGGTGAGATTGTTTGTATTAAAAAGGTAACACAGTGTTCATGTCAATCCGTCAACCTTTTTTGGCTCATGCTATCGCTCTATGCCGGTTGGTATTTGCTCACTCTGCACTCTGGTATCAGAATATGAAGAGTAAAGAATAGCAACTGTTTATGTTCGAATCGAACTTATTCTCGGCGTGTTATTCAATAACATTCAAAAATTGCCACGGCAACGGCACAGCGGGTCGAAAACCCTGTATAATTAATTTAAGTTCGTTCTTTTATTTCTCTGATAAAACTCAAAATATAATAAATTTGAAAGAACAAACATTAAACAAAACCAAGAGGAAACGTGAGCGCCAACACAAAAGGAATCAAAAGTTTGTTTTATAAATTCAATTTGTCGTCTCTTGCAGTCATCCGCCACGTTGGGAAGAGGCAAAAGAGGAGGAGTCGGAAGAAATGAGCATCAGGCTCGCTCTGATATTATTTTTCTGTCCCCAACCGTCAGAGAGAGGGAACACCGAAAAAAAACGATTTGTGAAAGAATGAATGAATGAAAAAGAACATTTCGCTTCAGCTGCGAGTGCACAAAATCTGAATAACCTCAAGAGGATATTTTCCTCGTATAATTTGTTTAAAGAGCAAAAATTGGGAATTGCATTTATTCTTTTTTCACTAGTGTACGTAAGGACCTCAGGAATACAAGCGTTTCATTGTGCACGTGGTCTGAATATATGTCGCAATACCATCAAGGTGAAAGCCTGATATCCGGCCACAGGTTGATGGTTCGAAGGATCATGCGAGATGGTTTTAGTATTGCCCGGTGGAGATTGCGAGGTTGAAGCCGCGATTCCGGAGCGCCGGAATGAGATTGGTTCTGAGAGGAAGAGCTACGAAGGACAAAGCTATAGAGACACGATATCACGGGCAGTCTGACGCCTCCATTGATGAGAAATGCGTTCTCAGCGCATAGATATGACCGTCAGCCGGTTTACATAGTCTTCCAAGAACTCACCTGTGAATCGCAGGTGGATATCCATCTCTCATCTTCCCAGATGCATCATCGGGCTCTGTTATTGGTTGTACGTACCACGTACCGCTGGATTTGACGTGAGATTTAAGTACGCTTCGAATGTCCTAGAAAATCTCTGCTCTTGACAGAATACAGGGAATGCTTTTTCAAAGTAATCCGTTGATTTCCTTTGATTCGAAATTCCGGGAAGTGCGAATGTGCATTTCAACGGTAATTGGTCTTTATTTGAACACTCTTCAAATTCGATTTCGGATCTTTCGCACTAGGAACGCTCAACAATGTCAAAGCCCGAAAGATAAAAAGGACAGAAGGAGAAAAGGACGAGAGAGGATCGTCGATCAATAATGGAGATAAAAATGAGAGAGCAGAAGGGTTAGCCAACCAGGAGAAATCGAAAGGATGCGAATCATTGGACACGCTGACTTTGACCAGCCAATTCAGCATCGCCCACACGGGCACTCAAACCGCAAATCGAGTTCGAGCCGCAGGGCAGAATAAAAATGCCTGTACAGACGCGCACACATGTACGCGGTGCTTCGGAGCTACGATCCTTTCGGACCGATGAGCCTGCTCGATTCTCTTTACGACGCAATTCAGCCCGGAGCTTCATTCGCATCGCGCATATATACCCAGAGCTCAATCGCATGGCTCGGATCGAGCTCGCGTTACACCCTCCGAACTTCCCATGCCTCACGGTAAGACATTATCCGCGAGGGACGCGTTTACTCGCGCGAACCCTGGGGAAGAGCGTCTAGATCCTCGCGAGCATCCTTCCAAACGGCAGGCGAAACTCCACAGAAAATAGTGGCGTGTTGAAAATATCAAACATATGTACTTGCTGTATATGCATCAGACGATGATGTTTATATACGGTATTGTGGAATTATCAACAATCAAGAGATTCTAGAAATTCGACTAGGGATTTGATGAATATCCGATCAGGCAGCCTGGTTACCTCCATACCGGCTTAACAGAGATTGTAACGCTTTGTAACTTATAGGGCTCTGATGATAAAATAAAATTCCAAACATACGTATAGCCAGATCAGGGCCCAATCTAACAAACTTGTATAGAACTGAATGGTAATTTCCATAAGTTTGTCGATTATAATTGACGAGCTGATGGACTTCAAATCGGTACGTTTTAATGCAAGGTAGTATGAACCGTATATTTTTAAGGGTGATTACCTATTAAAGATGTCCCTCGTCTTTTATTGGACACTAACGTATTGGTATTTACGTTCTCATATGTAGGGCATTTATATTTCCAGTTCTCCAAAAATCAATTTCTGTTTAAGTTTCGGTTCAATGTATTATTTAGATATTGAGTTTATGTAAGCTATCGTTACTTATGATACTCCCGAGAAATGGTAGAAAATACATGAGACCATCATCAAAAATTTACGGCAGGAAGTCTGTTGATATCATACTACATATGAAGGAATCGCAAACGGACTTGTCAACGATTTTAAAAGCTTGCAGACTAAATATCGATCTTTTGTGCATAACAATCATTTATAAATAATTAAAAGAAACAAGAAAAAAATTTCATTTCAATGTCAGGCAATTTATATCCTAATACCCCGTAATGTGCACCTTGTTCTCACTATATAATAAGAATTTTGTAATCAAAAGACTATTACAAATACCATCAATTTCAAGAAATCAATATATTTTATGGAGGATAAAAATTACGCAGTTTGCCTATCTGGAGTGAAAACTAGAAAGAAATATTTCAGGCTATAAACCTTCCTGCATGGATGTATCCATTACTGTAAAATCCCGAGCCATTTCGTTGCTTGCGGAGAGCGTTGTTAGCCCGCGTGTAATAAAGCTCGTGAATGATAACGCGAGACGACATCAGCGCACTCGTATCCGCCGGAAATGAACGCGAGCAACGCCATTGCCAGGGTAAGAACAGAACGGAGAGAGAAAAAAAGTAGATACGACCATTCTAAATTGGCAACGTTAATTAATCGATCGAGCCTATTGTTTTCAGACTTCTCCTCTCAATTTCCGTTGACCGTAACGAAAAATCCTTCTTATTCTCATCCTATAAATATGTGAGGTGATTTTTTGTATGTGAGGTATACTGAATAATCAATGATTGAATTCCACAGTTCCTCCGGACATAATCGACGACAAAACCAGCACGGACATGATCGCGAGGGAAGGCACTAACGTGACACTTTCATGCGCTGCAAATGGGTCACCAACACCAAATATAACCTGGCGACGAGAAGACAATCAAAAAATTATTCTTGAAAACAACAAAAGAGGTTCGTAATTTTTTTTTCCATTTCACAATACTCATTCAAAGGTCACATCTTTTTATGTAATTGATACTCCAATAACGTCTTTCGGGAAGAATCTTTAATATATTGTACGGTTCATAGCTCTGGTCACTCAATTTCTGCGCTTTTACGCTTTAGTGGTTCGTGGAGGTTGAATTAAATCGAGATAGCCATTCTGGGGGTTACAAAGTCGTGAACGCTGCCGGTGAGCGAATGCCCGAGATTAGGCGCGGTGAAAAAATAGCCGGATCGGAGGAGCGTGATTGAAACCGGATGAAGTCTCGTGGCTTATCACGCGTATAAAGTTGCCTCGAGGTCAATATTCAACTTGGATTCTTCATTAAAGTATTTCCAGTCGACGGGATGAAGCTTGTCCGGCATGATAGAAAAGATATTAAAAAAGCGTGATCGTTCCGAATCGCAACGAGCGTCTTCCTATTTTTTTGGAACAAAAAATATTGAATATCGTATCGATTTTCATTACAATTTTTTTTTTTTCATCGTGAGAGAAAATTGTGAAAAATAATGAAACGAGAGACGAGAAAAACGTGTCGCCCGCATAAAGCGAGTTTCGAGAAAAATCCAGGTGAAAACTGTGGCACGGTAAAAAAATTGTAATTGACTTTTGGAAATGGTTTCCCTCTCTGGGCATTGTCCATATAGACAATTCCGGACTTGGGTGTTAGTGAAGTATTTGAAAAAAATTGAAAAAAGCCCTGAAATAGCGCGAATGAAAAATAAATTAATAAAAGCAAATTTATTCCATCTGAAGTCTGTTCAAATATTCCACATGCAATTTAATTGTGACGAACGAGAGTGAATGCTCGGTTGAGAATCGAGATTTTTCCAATGTTCGATGCTCGTCTGCTTCCTGACTTTTCGGTATAAGTAAACTAAATTTTCCTGGAACCGGAAGTCCACAACGTTTCAAATGGACGCTTTATCGCGTTAGTCGATCTGTGAACTTTTTTCTCTCCCTTGCTCCTTCGCTCTCGGCCCCGCTCCGGGTGTAGTTCGATCCTCGACAAAATTATTGGATTCGTGTACTTCGTGCACCCGCAGCGTGACGTACGACAAAATAAATAATTCTTTTTCCCGATTCAAATAAAAAGAGACAAATTTGACTATCTAAATTGGATGTGAAAATATTCCGCCAGCATTGGCCTTTTATTGAACCCCCTTTTATTTATTTACTCCCGCGGAAAACAAAATTCTCGACTATACAAAAAAATTGTGAACGAATGAAAATAATTGAAAAAATAAATACACGAAGAAAAATAATTTATTTTGGTCAGATTTTTAACGTGTGAAAAAACCTCAATCCATACACGAATTTTTACTTCGTGCAAAACAGAATGATTGCAAAATCTCTGGACAATATCACCAAAGAAAATTTCACGTCCTCTTGGAAAAATAATTGCTTCGCGAGACGAACAATGGTCGTTACAAAATTGCTCCATATTCTGCCTTTGTTGTTTCAAAAATATTTAAATACTGTTAATAAAAAAAACAGGCAACGTATTTTTATAAAACGCGTAATAGTTCGCTCTAGCGTGTGAAGAGGAAAAAAGAGAGAACAGGAGCAAAACGAGCAAAAGAGAGATAGGAGTTTTTGGATCGAGGACAACGTGATGTGAAAATGTAATTAACGAAGGCCATTGTCATCTACTGATTGCAGAGAGCACCGTTGAGGGGCCCAACTTCAACATTACCAAAGTAAATCGACTGCACATGGGGCCGTATTTGTGCATCGCCTCCAATGGCGTTCCACCTTCCGTCAGTAAAAGGATCAAACTGATAGTTCAGTGTGCGTTAACTATTTTACTCACGAGTAAACAATTTAACGTGCATACAATATCCGCTGTTTCCTGTGTATTCGAACAAAAAGAGAAATTGAATCAACGTTCAATCCCGCTTTTTTTGTAGTAGCTCGCGCAAAAAGAGCGACTGCTGTAGTCCACAAAAAAATCTCTTGCCTAAAAAAATAATTTACCGAAGTTTTTTTCTCTTTTTTTTAAGCAACGCTTTATTTGGCTAATTTTTTTTCATGAAGAAATTTCCAGTGTCGATGAATTATTATTATTTATATAAAATCATTTAAATCTCTACTTTTCAATACTTTTTCGACATGATTTTTTTTTCAATCGATTGCAGTCGCGCCGATGATTTGGATTGAAAATCAGCTCGTAGGTGCTCAACTTGGACAGGCTATGACCCTCGAGTGTCACTCGGAGGCTTATCCAAAATCGATAAACTACTGGACGAGAGATAAAAACGAAATCATGGCCCAAGGTATGTTGTCCTTTTGATATATCGCGACAGGATCGTCAAATAAATAAATTGTTCCTTTTTCAACCATTCGTTTCGTATGTACCTATCGAACTCCCATTAAAACTGAATAAAAAGCAATTAGTAGGG
Organism: Cremastinae sp. B BG-2022a; assembly: GCA_030522605.1. Taxonomy (NCBI): domain Eukaryota; kingdom Metazoa; phylum Arthropoda; class Insecta; order Hymenoptera; family Ichneumonidae; species Cremastinae sp. B BG-2022a. The sequence continues at coordinate 48,085 of JAPYYX010000368.1, read as the reverse complement.
ATTTTTCTGCTTTCGATCCTCATTATCCTTAAAATTTATTATGCATAAACTCATCTGGCGTTCGTGAAGTATATTTTCATCTATGAAGGGTATTTTCGTCCTGTAAACAGATTTTGACTCATAAAATTTATAATTCATTTATAGAATATCCTTTACTGGAAGATAAGTCACAGGACAAACATTCATCTTCTTCCTGGACAGAATAACTGATACACAAAGGATCTGTCGACGAAAATCTCTAATGTTTTGCATCTCGGGATATTCTCCCTTCGATCTTTCGTTCTTACGCGTCGTACATATATATCTAGCCCGAACTTTGTTCTCATAAATATCGAATAAAATCACGTTATATCTGCAACATCGTACGAGGGCTCCTCCGGCCTTCCTTGGATGAATTATTCAGCAGCTAATTCCGTTCAAATAAACGGCTCGAGAAAAAAACGAATTTGCTCAGAGAGAAAGAGATACGGACAAGGAGGAGCCAGTACAGGGAAAGAAACGAAACAAGCACTTAAATAGTGAAGAGATACGAGAGGAAAAGTTTCGGTTGGCTGAGATGTCACGAGGGATAAATAGTGAAAAATTCATATCAAGAATAGTTAATGGACATTTGCAATGTCAAACCTCATTGATTTTTTTTCCGCGTACGAATTGATGTTATTTATTATTGTTCGAAATGTCGAAATTCGTTTTTCCTTCATGGCGGGCGAAGCATATTTTTGTCCGATTTCTATTCCATTCTCGATCTCGGAAAAAGAGCTAAAAAGCCGTCACAATGGTTCAATCAAGTTAGCAGATGGCCTCGCCTTCCATTCACTCCTATCGTCGTCTTATATTCCTCAGCTAGCGCCACTTCTTCTTTCTCGTCTCCGTCTCCTTTTCATCCCTTGACTTATTTCGGTATTCGAGACGCGAATATAACGGCCTAACTTGACGTGATTTCTGTTTAGTTCGACAAGCATTCAAACATTTCCGGTCGAGGCTCTTTTCACGATCGAGCCTTTATACCGATTGACTATGAAGTTCCTGATTTTCTTCAGCTGCTTGGCACGAACGATCGCTCTCTTCAACGTGAAACGAGAAACCCGTCCGGAAATCACTATACATTCGTTGAAATTCTCGCTACACGGAGAAAAATTTCACCTCTCACGAAAATCCTGAATCTTCTCGATAAATTATTCGCCAGCTGTCTTTTACCTGGTTCAACTGCCTTCTATTTTGTCTTCACTCCTATTAAAAGTCCCTACAACTCGCAATCAAAGAACAATTTATTCAAATTGATTTCTTCACGAAAAATCATCAAGAATATATTTACAAATATGGACAAAAATTTCAGGTGGAAAATACGAGACGGATTTTGTTCACAACACGTACAAGGTCCACATGAAGCTAACTATAAAGTCGGTCCAGGAAAGCGATTATGGATCTTACAAATGCGTCGCCAGAAACTCTTTAGGCGATACCGATGGCAGCATCAAGCTCTACCGTGAGTAATCCATAAACCATAACTATATGTATTTTTAAATTTCTTCGTCAACGATAATTTCAATATAATAGTCCATCAAATTACGGGAAATATTAATTAAATCGAAAATTCAGGTCAAATGTCCTTTTCGAACAGTTATTACTCTCGTTTCATACAAGTATAATTATATTTGAAATTTTTATTTCCTCTCGAATGAGAATCAAACGTATGGTGATTTAATTAGCATTTAATTTGAATACGTCGTTTAATAACGTTTTTTATGACCTAATAACGATTCTCAATTTTTGAATTGTGGCTTAAAAAATAATACTCGGAATATAAGTAAATTAAAGAGTAGCCGAGTAGAAAACCTAAAATACTCGTACCTTGCGAATCGAAATTAAATTAATCGTTCATGTTTGACTTTCAGAAATAACTTCATCGTCTGGTTCACATTATCCCTACGGCAATAGCACCAAATACAAAGGTAAGTCAACGTCAAACAATCAAAAAATCACTAAAAAAAAATAATTTCTGAAAACGTAACTTGTAATCAGCTTTCTCTTCCAGTAAACACGAAAATTTTATTTAATGTAAAGAAAAGTTGAACGAAGCACAAAGTAAATTTTTTAGATTTACTTCAAAAAGATTGAAAATCCAATGTTTCCGAGAAAACGTTCCATACTCTTCCACATGTATCCGTAACTTTTTTTAAAATAAAATCTACTCCGGCGAGTCTCTCTTCCACATCGTTATTAATCTTCGCTTTACTCGGGGCCACTTTCTATCCGCAAAGCTTATTAACACTCTCCAAAGTGGTGTTCTTTTTTCGTTGATCCACGTATTAAAAAAAACGGATAAATAAATAAAGAAGGAGAGAAGCCGTGCGGGATGGGGCGGGCCGGCTACGATGCTTTTCGAGTTGCTCGGAGTTTCATAGTTACGTTAAAGCTCATTACGAGTATACGCGGGATTTTATGTCGTATCTCCGCAGGTGAAAGTCTCAAGTACCTATAAGTCTTCTGATTACACTTTCCCGGTTATGTTGTGCTACGTCGCAGACTACAGTAGATCCTTGCTAAGTTAAAAAATTCGAGATTCCCCGAGCTAAATAAAAAAAATCTGCAAACGTAAAACGATATGATATTGAGCATATCGACGACATTACGTATTTCTCGGGACATTTTCTCCATATTTGCACTCACATTGAAACCCATAAAAATGGCTACATATACTGCAATACCCTGATTTTTATCGCGTCTCTTATCATTCGGATTGAGAGGTTTTTTCTTCTGTGTTCGGTATAAATAAATTCTGTGTTTTTCGGTTGTTAAATCGTCATGCCACTGTGTTTATTGCGAATTGCATGAATATTCGAATATTTTCAAAATTTCGGTATTGACTTTTCAAAGTTTCCTTGTTAGTTGCCATCGGAAGACGAAACTATTGTTTTAACCCTTTTAGCCTTACCTATTTCCGAATTTTTCAAAATTATTTGCTATTTCTGGTTTGAAATTAGTTCCTGAATTTGAGGCTACCTCGACATTTATAGTTTCATCTAACACAGATTGATGAAATTATGAAGCGGCCGCTATATCATCGTCCATACGCTTCCACTGGACAAAGTGAACGTAGCAAATTTGCTACGATGGCACCCAGACGGTTTCAATTTTAATGAAGGAAATGTGCTCTGAAACTTTTCGGGTAAAAGAATAATTTTTTTAATATGAGATTACCGTAACATTATCAGTACTTATTATCGCAGTATTTAATAATGAATCAAAAATAAATGCAATTGCATCCAGGTTGAAAGTTTAGGAAATAATTTTGTTTTCCATAAAAACGGGAGGTCCACTTTCTTTGGTCGACTCCCGATATCTTTTATATACTCGCAGAGCTTAGAGTGTGAGCGAAAATTGAATCCAGTCGCGTTCTGAGTCGTCAGGTGGCGGGATGCGGTCGCTCGCACGTTTTGTGGCGGTTAACCGATGAAAAGCTTTGGACGATATGGACCAAGGATAGCGCCGCACGAAAGGAAAAGACAGAGAGAAAGACCACTTTGTAACGTAGAGTTTATGAATAAGCAAATCCTAAAGTAATCCGATTAGCGTTGAGCTTCATCGTGCAAATATCTACGCGAATGCTCAGGAAAACGAAAAGAACTCGACGGATCCAGCTCCGGGTCTTGGAATACACGACTTGAGCCCTTTCGTTTGCAAAACACTCCCAACAATACAGTTCAAACGCTTTCAATGTTTCAAGACAAATATGAGAATGACAACATTATTTACGAGGTAACGAGCTACAGCGCTGGCAAAGCTACTGGCGAAATGTGCTCGAGATCTACATTCCAGCGTAATGAATGTGTATGTTGACTCATATACTAGTGTTTGCTTTTACATCGAAGAAATTCTGGCTCTGTGAAACGGCCCGATTGACAAAATTATTTAACATACGAACATAAAAGAAATTCGATTTTATTTTAGTTTCGATTGAATTCGGCATTTTTTAGTATCATAAATTACTATAATTTTATTATCATAAATTACTGTGCAAATTTATTGATTAATTAATCATTCATGATTTTCTATTAGGCAATTTTTAGTTTTATTTCAGTATGAATTTTGAAGTTATGAAAAAAATTGAAAATAGAATATCAATGCCAGTAAGTTCATTCATGAAGAAAGAAAAAGCTCACCGACTTGAAAGAATAAAGAGAGATTTTAGTTGAAAATTTTGTTTTGTTTGGGATGAAAATGAAAGTATTCCAATCTAATCGGTTCGACGATCTTGAGCTAAATAGTGAGGGAAATTATGACTCGAGAAAAGTTCTACTGTAGCATGACTCTAATTTTCATAACAGTTCCTCTTTCATCCAAGTATACGTAGCTTTCCGTGATGTTTCGGAATAAATCTGACGATCTCGCAGCGACCACGTATTCTGTCCTTTCGCAAGACGTAAGGTCTTTCTACCTGTGTGGGAGACTCTCTGCGCCTTCGCTCTTGCAATTAGCAGAGCCGCTGGCAAGCAAAAGCCCATGGTGTGAGTTCCAGTCTGGTCTACGATAAACTCGAGGGTATTTAGAGTCTCACACATGTCTTCGCACGTGCTCCTGACTTTCACCCATACAAGAGCTTTCGCTTTTGCAAAGGTACCAACACTTTCGCCCTCCCTTTGCGAAGATTAACTGTCGCCCTCACGTGCGAGAATGTCGGCCAACGTTAGACGTTTCTGTGCCTCTCCACTGGCCTCCGTACTGTTACAATTTTTGGAATATATACATGAGCTAAGAGCTTTTCTTCTTATTTTAGTCTATGGCATCAAGCATATAACTTGATCCGTCAAATGCACAAATAGGCACGCCGGAAGTTCATGAAAGTGAGCAAAAGCTTTGTAGAAATAGAATTATAATAAAAGTTAGTTCACAATATTAGTTAATTTCACACTATCAATCTCTTTTCTCATTCATAAAGTAAGGTGACACTTGCGACGTAATTGTTAGTAGATAAAAATTCCATTATACCAAAACATCATTAATTACTCTTGTGAAAAATAAAATACGTAAAAGTTTCCAAAACAGACAATTTTATAGAAGGTGATTTAAAAAAACTTGATTCCACAATATCAATTTATTTTCTCGTTTATAGTGCAAGTTGACGTTTTGGATGTAACTTCTTACGGACGAAAACCTTTTCGAACCAAAATATCAATGATTGCTTCTATGACGTATAGAATACGTATAATAGCAGCTTTGTATGCAGAGAATTCTGTAGTAGTTTAGTCAAAAGATTGATTTATTTTTACACTATCAATTTATTTTTTTTATTTATAGAATAAAGTGACATCTGAAATGCATTTGTTGATAAATTAATTTGAAATGAATTGAAATGAATTTGTTGGTGGATAAGAATTACTTTAAATCAAAATATCGTCGATTGCTCTATGACTAATTAAACGTAAACTTGTGGTAATTGCTATCGATAAACATTACGTGATAGCACATACCTTGACTCCTAAATACCATTCGAAACGAATAGTCAACAGGGGCAAAGTTTCATCGCGGAGAAACGATAAAGTAGCGCAATCACAATTATGAACATCCGCGCCAGATGCGAATCAGAATAAATTTCCGAAATCAATAGTATCTAATTAAAATAGACAAATATGCGTCGTATAATTCATTCGATCGATCTATGTGTCATTCATTATTTATCAAAACTTCAGATGGTGAGATGATTTTCATTCATTATTCAATTTCTGCTTACGTGACTCGCCGCGATTCATTCCATTCTTTATTCATTGTATAACTTACTTTCTTACACTCTATTTATCTTATAGAAAACTTTGCATTTTAAATTGTCCCGATTGTTATCGAGGAAAAATAAAATCAGCAAATTACGTGGTGTCTCTTGAAGAAATTTAAAAAGTTGATGCGAATTTTTTAAAAACATTTGTTCAAATCAGCTTTTAAATCGAAAGCGATAATCTTTGTATTTTTACCTTTTTTTATTCTAACTTTCAATATCCTTAATTCTTATTCAATTCATTCATGACCAGTTTTCGTAGCGCAGTAAATTTAATTCGGAAATTCCCAAAAAAAAACTTGAAAGGATTTTTACAAAGCTTACGTGTGAAACACTGATGACGGAATTCGGCACTTTTTTGCAAGTCGTCGAGTCAACGCGTTTGTACATTGCAAATACCACGTGTATGATTTTTCATAAAAATTCGTAAGTACACATTCATCGCGGCCAGAACGACCAGACGCCTGTGGGGATGTTTTTATTTTTAATTTTTTTTTCCTGGAAAAAAAAACGAGGTAGTGAATACTATTTGGGCAAAAGGGTGCGCACGGCGTGTGGAAGCTTTTGCTCTGAAATGCTCTCGTGTTGCCCCAGAGAGGGCAATACCCGGGTGCCTGTCTATCTATCTGACTGTCTGTCTGTACGTCTGTTTCACACATGTACGTTTTCTCTCGCTGGGAGCATTCCACCATTCGTCCTCTTTTTCATTCAAATCTCTCTCTTTCCCTCGCTCTCTCTCTCTCTCTTTCGACCCCTCTCTCGCGCTCTCCATAGCAGCAAAGTGAAGAAAAAAAAGAGGAAGCCTGTATGAAAGTGTATGCGCTTTGCAATGCCTCTCGTCACGTTTTTTCCCTTTCTTCCTCGGTTTTATTCCCGTGTTCCTTTTCACCCCGGGTTTGAATATCTCGGCCCTTCGGCCGCTTTCGCTCGCACGCGTTTCTCCGTCCATGCGCGAATTAAATCTCTCTCTCTCTCTCCCCTTTTCTACTCGAGTGCTCCATCTCTCTCTACTGTCCAGCACGAACTGATATGTAATTTACACGCGTATGCGAGTCCAAAAGCCCCGAATGTAAAAGTCCCCTTTGAGGATCTCAGTGTCCCGTTATTGTCACACGATACTCACTAGAACTCTCTCCCACGTGACCCGCCGCATAATTGCGAAGCTGTATAAACAGGCTTCATCTCCTGGTTTCGAAATTATGCGCGCACAGCTTTGACGAATGAAAATTCGAACCTTTAATCTCTCATGCGAAATTCCAGTTCTTTTTTTTTTATTTTTGAACGATGGCTTTGTGTCGATTCGGTCCCCTTTTTCCATCTCTCTCACTTTATCTTTCTTCGTTCCTTTTTCTCCTTCCTAAATTTCTCCTCCCCCAAACTGTAGCACGTGTCCGGGAATGACGTACGGCGGGAAGTTCGCTGAAAAACGAGAGAATTTTTATCACTCTCGAATACCGGCTGACAAATTCGTTGAATCAGTTCCCCGCGATGATACACACTTGCGTTGTGCATTCGAATCCCATAATCCCTCGACTCTTTATGATTTTCCTTCTCCGTTCTTCTTCTTCGTTTTTCTTTTATTCACGAGGGTCGTGAATGGCTTTCAAACCTTTCCGGGCTCGTGTCAGCCTTGTTTGCCCTTTTGAAAAAGCGTCTCGAGCGACGCTCAACCCCCGGCCCGGTTTACGTATACGCGAGGGCACGTGCCGGACCGGAAGCTTCTAAAGATCCAGCGATATCGCATTAACATACGGGAATCCCCGTATCCGCGATAGAAAAGAGCGCAACCCTAACGACCGAGCGACTCCTCTGCATCCGTTGTTAATGATCCGATAACCTTGAACTATCTTCCCCTCGTTGCCACCCTCCCTCTTTACTTTTCACCCTCAGATGACTGGGAATATCGTCCTGAGACCCATAAAGGTCACGTACAACTTCTGAGATTGTCGTACAAAGTTCTTTGACCTCGTGAACTTCATAGTCTAAGGGGTGTCTCAAAAGTTTATGAGAATATTGGAGATGTTATAAAAATTGCTCATAACAATCTCTGTAATAAAAATATATCATTTTTTTATTGAAGTCAATTCTGATGAATTATCGACAAAGAAATATTTTATTTTTTGTTGATATAGTCCACTGATATATAACACTCGTATTTTGGAATACTAATTGAATTATTTTAAAGCATTTGAAAGCATTATCAAAATTTCAATTCAATCGTCGTGTTTCTAATGAATGAATAAATCAAGATTTCGAGCTGTTACTTTTGCAAGAACGATTCAAACATGATTCTAAATGAGCTAATTAAAATTGCAGAACAATTATTAAATTCGAACTTTCACAACGCCTCTTTTTTAGACAGGATAAAAGGAATGAACTTGTAAGTTCATGCCCATGAGGATGCTCATGATTAAAATGAGAAGAAAATATTCATAAGCCAATTAGAATCTAGGAATCTCGTTTACATCCCAAACGTAACAATCCCAATGTATTTTGTGAAGGTGTTTGACGATTGATAATTTGCTACCACTTCACCATATTTTTATCCGTAACATCGAGGTCGAAGACATAACTTGTAGACTTATTTTTATCCTTTTTTAATTCTATTTTATACGGACTGTTAGTGTTCGCTTCCAATGTCCAAGTCTATTAGAAAGAAATGAACTTTCACAAGTGTACATAGCACAGTTTGATACTTAACATCCCAACGAGCAAACTTTTGGCGAACGCACTCCTTCCGTTTTATAGCTAATCGATGTTTCAACATTGAGGTTGGGAAGAAGTTTTCTTGCAGGTATAACATAACTCGTAGTATGCAATCTTGGTATTCGCAGATGTTAGGGGAGAAAAAAAATGAAAGAAAAAAAAGACTGATAGGAAAAAAGATTTATTGTTTGAAATAACGAGTCTGGAAAAAACTTGGAAAGTTGGTCCTCTTTTTTAACAGCGCGCGAAACAAAATTATGGAATTTAACTCAGAATCAAAACGTGTTTACATTTTTTTAAATTCCACAAGTATCGCGGTAAATCGGAGTTGACGTAGATTTAAAAAACAATAAACGGTGACAGATAAGTCAGTGGGTTTAAAAGACTGTAAAATCGGGCGACACTTCCACAGCTTTGTGCAAATCGTGACGATTCGAATTCCTTTTTTTTCCTATCTCCATTTTTTGAGCAAACAACAATTTATCGTCTTTTTACTGGCGTTTAAAGAAAATAGCTGGCGTTTTTTGCCTTCACTGACAGTGCGCCTGCAAATTGGACTGTCAGAATGCAGCATTGCGTCACATGAACGGCGGAAGTAGATCTCTGGACTGTCACGCGAATTTTCGAGTCGACGGACGAGCGTGAGGGAGCACGTAAGACATAGCAACGACCAAACTTGTATTATTCACCGATCGTAAAGAGCTAAAGTACTATAATTTTCAGCGGAGGAGAGCATCGCATGGAGAAAGATGAGACATAAAATTTTTTTCATTCCTCCACCCCCTCTCTTCTCTATCTCACTCCGACTTCCTTTTTTATTACAGTCTGTACACTTGGACGATAAAGAAAAAAAAGACAAGATAAAGTGTCAAAGCGCAAATTTTCATGATTTTTCGTCTTCAAATTTTTTACATTTTTCTGATGTCCACTAAGTTTCCAAGTTACTTTCTCGAGTATCAAGCTTACAACTTTTGCACAGAGAAAAAATGTGACACGATACACAGAAAGATAGAGTACGAAACGTTTTCTACATTTATACGGATACAAAATATCATTATACGTTTTTGTGAAATAAATTTACTTAAATAACGTTATTTAACTATTTTACAGGTAAATTAAAGAAAAATGCTGGGAATAATATTCTGGAGGGAAATCAAGATATGCCCAAGGAAAGAGGTGAGAATGAAACCGTCGTTATTCTTTCGATTAAAAAATATCGAGAGTACTTTGAATATGTGTATTAATGAAAAAAAAGTATAATCGAGAAATTCAAGTGAAAAATTTGCTCACAGACTTGAAACTCCGTGGGCGAAAGGTCGACGGGGAGGATGACGAGGATTATGAGGACTTGGAAGCCTCTAGGACGAAAAATCTCTCGGGAAACGATCTCTTAATCGTCGTCGGGCTCTTGTCACTTTTTTGCCTTAATCGTCATCTTCATCATCGCCATTACCATCATCCGGAATTACGGACGCTGCAGCCCATCTGAGACTTGGCCACTCTGTAGCTCGTCGTCACTCCGAATCGCCAACTTTTTTTCATTTTTCATGAACGAACGTCATTCTACGAAGAGAAGAGAAAAAATACGATGTGGAAAACAAAACTGATTGGTGATGAGAACTAATTGCATCATCGTCTTTTGTCTCGGAACACAAATGAATGCGTGATTCTATTTCGAAAAACAAACAAAGGGTGAAAATCAGAATGCTTTGTTCCTCGTTCGTCAGTTCGGCATCGTGCTCTGCCATTTTTTACCTAGTAGGTATACTTACGAATTCAATTTTTCAAACGTACGAATACGGAGACATACAAAAAATATGAGAAAAAAGAAATTAAGACCCTATAGAAAAAAAATCGAAAATGTTATTTCTGTATGGATCGGAATTGATCAGAAATTACGATAAGCGAAAACTTATTTACAAAAGATAAATTCCAAAAATCCGTAATTAGTAATAGATTTTATTTTATTTATTCTTTTAGACAGGATAATCTGATTTTAAGCTGAACAATTCCGACACAAATTTGAATAACTGTATAAATACGATGTATAGTGAGTCTGTAAATTACCAGAAATTCATTGCTTTGTTAATAACGTTTTACAAATCCGTGCACGTCGGGTTAAAAGACGAAAAAGACAACGCCATGATTTGTAAGGTTGTTGAAAATTGTGTGCTCGCTGAGGATTAAATCAATTATTTATGTCGTCGTGTGCATGGGTGCCTCGTAGATTCGTAATCGTGTAATATAAAAAAAACAAATATATAAATAATATATATAAATAAATATCGACCTAAAATAATAAGTCATAGATCGCGAAAGCTTTAACGAATGTCAAAAACGAGCAGCTTTTCATTGCCTCGAAACGTGTATAACTGTACAAAAAAAATCGCAGAAAAAGGGGAGAGAAGAAAATTTACACGAGGTTTCAAAATTCTCCAAGAGAACACAAAAATGATTAAATCAAGCATTTTACGATCTGAGTACGTCAGGATCAGAAGAAAAAGTAAATGTAGATCGAAAAAGTACATAAATTGACCAATGTAACGCATTAGGGAAATCTTGTTTGACGTTGCACTTGTCAGAAAAATTTGTCTACTTTCCAAGTGACGTTCAAAATTCGGATAAATAATTTCACTGTTTATTTTATCTTCTGTCAGTTAAGCACTTTTTACTAAAGTTTTCTACCGTATCGACACTGAAAGTTTTCTGCAATTTCTACGCAACTTAGTTACGTTACCAAAAATTAATACTTAGTTGAATTGCCACCAACTGATTTATGTAAACAAAAAAACCAATTATGTTTTTAATTTTTTTAGAGTAAAAAATTTAGTCATGACATTGGCATTGTAAATATCATGAATCAATGTAGCGAAAGAAATCGAGTGACGACACAATGCAAATTCAAAAACCTTATGAAATTGAAACGAAAAATATCAATTTAGCATTATCGCAAAACGAAATTCAATTTAAGATTGTACAAATATCGAAGTGTGCAGTTAAGCCAAAATTCACCAAACGCGTAAATTATTAAGACGATGCTAGTGCTATGTAAAAAAATCACAAAACCGATCTCAAATTTTTGTATCGCATTGAAAAAAAAAAACACAAAATTCGATGTTAAAAAATTAAATGAATTTATTTTAAGTTCTACTACTGTGAAGTTTATGCTCAAACCGGAAAAGTGAAAAATCTGTATAAATATTTAACAATAGGAACAAAACGATTGACACATTATTTGCTGACAAAACAATTTTTATTCTATTTAATATAATATGTATTTTGATTTTACAAATCTGATTAATAATACATCAGAGAGAGTATGAAGTTTATCAATAATACTCTTTCGCGTAAGGCTCATGGGGCTCGTGACTGCAAATTAAAAATCTCGATAAAATAAAAAGAAAAAAAAATTATATGAAATGCTAATAGAAAAAAATCGTGCTCGATTAGTGATGTATCGAGCGTACGTTGAATTTCGCGAAAAGTGAACAATGAAATATGCGGTAGAGAGAAAAAATTATTAAGACGAATATAAAAATACGACTGACGCTTTTTCTCGAAATCGTCGGTTTCTGTAAAGCTTCGTGAAAGATTAAAGAGTTTAAAAACGACCTAGATAATATAATGTACCTTCGCGTAAATAATAATAATAATAATATTAATTACAGTAATATGAACACCCTATTATATTTGTACAACAACTGACATCGGAATAAGGGTTGTAAATAAAACATGTACTGGAACGAATATTTTGTTGTTCTCCACTATTCATCAACCCTAAATTAATTTTTCATTCTCTGTCTGATTATAATCAGAATTGATAATAATAATTTTCCATCATCAAAATCATTTAGAAAATTGAGAAATTTTGTATTCTTCAAATTCTTCTGGTAATCGAGATTGTTCTGAGATAACTATGAAAAATTATCATAGAAAGTGCGATCTAAAGGCGTAAATAAAATTCATTATATTTTGAATATGAGCGTACAGCTGGTACACCCTTAAATTGCACCTACAACCCGCATATTACATCGTAAAATTTGGCCAGCCTTCCCTTTCTCTGTCGTATGTAACCAGCAATTTAAAGTCAATTTCCATCGTGCCTTACCAGAGACTCCTCTTACCCCGCGAAACTTCGGCTTTCCACCACGATTCCCGAGGTGTCAGAATTAATTATCCACCGTTTGGTAAAAGGGACTCACTCCCTTGGACTCGCCATGCAATATGCTTGGGTTAAGACTATTTTGCATATTTCCCATCCTCCTTGCGAGCCCTCCAAGTACCGATTTACCATCGTTGGATCGTAACGAGCCTTGTTCCATTTCTACCACCCTCTATTCCCCTCCATCAATTTCGGACAGAAAATTTCCAGACGATTAACAATTTACGTAAACTTCGCCTTTTATTATGGTCAGTTATTGCCTTTTACGTGATGTTATCATATTTATTACTATACAATGTGTCACGGTACATATAAATACATCGTCGCTTTTTCTCTCAGCTTATCGAGAAACAAAAATATTTTACACGTTTTTTTTCATTCACGATTTTTCGTCTCGTCACTCTCATCACTCGCACTCGCACGCACATTTCGAGAACGCTCGTGTATCAAAGATTTACAGCGAATCATTAATTAAGAAATAAATCGCAAAGGATAAAACACCCACGTATATACACGTCATTCTATTTTTTCTGTAATTAGAAAAAAAAAGACTGAGAGCATTTTTATCAGTCTTCGCAACGTTTTTTTTTCGAAGAAATCTATTTTTGAATCTCAGCTGCGCTGTCAATTGACACTGTTTTCAATACTTGAATTCATTCGCAAATACTTTCGAAAATGAGAGTGGATAGTTGTCGATAATTGGATAAGCATTATTCGTGGCAAGCAACCGAAGAGGCTGTTTCGCTTTTATCGGTTGGTATTAATACGCGTGTAATCTACCATCGCGGCTGAACCGCGACAACGCTCGCTAATACGTACAAATCCTGATTTCCCACGCTTCGCTTACTTCACATTCACAACTTGCTTGCTAATGAGAATAATCATTCATTAAGATTACGTTTAGTCGTTAGAGATTTCATGGAACGGTATTGGTTACAAACTTTCCCAGTATACATTACAAAAGCGCGAGCGTTGTTCAATTTTAGACGTCGTCACATTTGCAATGTTCCTTTTTATTTATTTTATTAATGGTTTTATATTGCGGATAGTGGATGTTTTTAGCGTGTTATCTTTTTGCCAGGAAAGGAATTCAAGAAAAATTGATGGAATTGTCAAAGCGAAAATGGAAGGTTTAATTTTTAAAAATGATCTGAAAAAAATGGTAAAAGCCTCGACGAACATGAATTCATTCACAACAACGCTCTTAATTATTACACAGATTTCATTCGGTACAAATAGCTTTTCAGCTTGTTTCACATTTAAATTAACACTCGGATTCTTATATTTACAAGCTCGTCGTTCATACGATCACTCTCAAACAATTTTGAAAATTTTCTTACTTACAATTATGGGGATTTTTCTTAATAGACCGACTGTCAATATTTACATCCTACAACAATTATGGGTTGACGAATCGCGATACCTTGCAATATTTACAAATTATTTTTCTACAGTATTTCATTTCGTTAATAATAAAATTGAGCGACCTCGAGTCACTGAAATGTTGATTAATATTTACAGAATTTGATAACGCGAATTTTTTTAGAGGATCATGAGACTTTTCTATACAATTTCGATAAATCGAAATTCCTTACAGCTTGAGATAAATTGAAAATATCATAGACTCATGATAAAAAATGTGTCTATCTAAAAGTTTACAAATCTGATTAAATCTGATGAAAAAGTTTAAAGAAATTTATCAAAAGTTGAAATATTTTTTCAAAATAAATAACATTTATTTTGCATCTCGAATCAATAAAATGTGCTTTAGACATTGTTCAGAAGTTTTTAGGAAAATAAGAATAGATTGAAATCTTCTTTATCGTCCGTTGGATCTTTCGAGCCGCGAATTTTAGTAGAGAATTTATTTGCCAACAGAGCGCAAGCTGCGAGAAATTTCGGTAGATACGAGTCGTTAGTGACCTTCGGTGTCCCAAATTATCCTCGTGGTTCGCACTCGAGCCAAATTTAACTGAATTGGTCCGTTTTCAGGACAGGCTCATTTTTTCGAGAAATTTCACGAGTGAGATTCCTCCACAAATGTTTTACCTAATTTTTTTTATTACAGAATCAACAAATCGTCGTTCGATAATCAACGAAATATGAGATTGGGAAAAAATGAACGGTATATAAAGAAGCTCGTCAAGAGGGGAAGCTGGAGCGAGTTAATTACAAGAAATTACTACGACAATGCGGTCAGCAGGATAACAACGAAACTGGCGATAACGTTCGTATTGACGATCGATATCGGGCTCGTATTCATCGACGACATCGACTGCGCCGTTTTGTCCGTTCTATGCGCATCCCCTTGATGCTCGCTCAAATTGTTCTTGCTGTTGCCGTTCTTGCTGTTCTTGCTGTTCTGATTCCAATTGTTTCGGTCGGTGTTTCCGCTCGCTGAAGCTGAAACGTGTCCTCCTTCGCTCTTCGGTCTCGAACGAAGTTCCGCATCTGAAAATAAAGGGCAAAATATTATTTTGTGCATCAATATAATTCAAAAATACTTACAAAATATTTTCATCAATAAAAAATAATTATTCTGTTGTACTAGAAATAAAAAAATACATCGTTAATGTCCAGGTCGTTATTTATAATTTTTTTTTCTAAACGCCAATAAGTCAAAAAAATTGAAACTTTCTTTCTGAAAAAAAAATTCTTTCGTTTCAAAGATAACAGTATTTATGAGTACGGAATATGATGAAACGGTTGAGGTGGTAGCTACGAAATTCTAAAGAGGTAAATCATACTTTTACACCGTTAGGAGGCTGGGAAGAATGTGAGGAGAGAGAAATTGCTATTTCTATTATACGTCGCGTGGTGTTTGTGTCTGTGTGTGAGAACTACAAAATATTCCCTTGTAGCGGAGAAAACTTTATAAACGGAATACGGAAACTTTAGGTGGAGTGTTTTGGGTGGAGTTATAAGCGTGTATATCGCGTGTTTACACGTAAACAGGGAAGGGCAAAGGCTACATTCGTGGGCCAAAGCTGTGTGAGCGTCAAGCTCGCGACGTTCGCCGCGTCTTTCTTCCAGATCCGGGCGCCTTCTATGACTTCAATCTACTCAAGAACACGATCCAGGCTTTTGAAACTTTTTCACTTTTTGAAACATTCCACCGAGCACAAAGGAATACCATTCCTCTTTTTTTCTTACCTTTTTGGTTGACAGTCGACTGGGAGGCGTCGATTATTTCATTCGAGTTCGTCGGCGGGCTTGACGACGATTTTTGCCTGGATCTTGGCTTCTTCTCAACTGTAAAAATTTTATAAAAAAGAAAACCTTATAATCTTATAATATCATAATTTAATTTAATTTAAATATCACGAGCTCAGTATAATTTCCTTATTATTTAAAATCAAAATATAATCTTGTTTACCGACTTATAAACAAATTATGATTAATCATCATTTCGACGAAAAAAAATTACCTTTCGCAACGGTGGGAATCGGCGTGGTCGTTGTCGGGAGTGGCGTCGTCGTGGGTGGTATTATCTCTGAAAAAATACATCAAAAACAAAAATAAATAACCCATTATTAAATGACTCTCATCTTTACAATATCGACGATAAATTCACATACTCAATACTTCATAGTCACGATATGCGGAAGAAAAGAAAATGCAGGTAAGGTTGGAAGTAGAATCGACCTGTATGCATGTAGAAAATTCCAGGGACATGGGATGCTGTGCTGAATTTCAAAATGTCAATCCAGAGAGTTTATCTATTTTGGCGTTGTAGGGATGCGTAACCTGATGTGGTTAAGTGCGCAAGAGAGAGAAAGAATGATAGAGAAAGAGAGAGAGAAATGGGGATGAGGATTAAAGGAAAAAGGGGTTGCATTTTGGCGGAGTGGCATCTTGCCATTACAATGAGATCAGCTAGAAACTTGTACGAAGAGAGTAGAAGAGTCCGGATATGAGGATAGAGGAAAAGAGAGCGAACAGGAAGATAAAGATGGCTGTTGAAGAACGAGAGAGAGTTGTATCGTACAAGATGAATGGTAAAAGGAGGCACGAGGCGAAGTCTCTCGATAGGAGAGGACGAAACTTTCCATTTGCTCAGCTCTACCGTGCTAGGCGCATTCACCAGACGACCGAGTCAAAACTCTTTCGTCGCTGGTCTCCACCCACTCATTCCTTCTCTTCCTCTTTCTCGTATATATTTACGGGGTAAATAAGCGATAAGGATGTGAGAGAGGAAAGTTTTGCTGTGACGTGACAGAATATTCTATCGAATCTTTAATTAAATTTCATGAATATACAATGATAAAATTTTGATGCGCGTGTTGGAAAATTTCTGGTCAATCATCCAGTTTGTTTTTTCTAGTTGGTCGTGCCAATTATGTATTCCAGACGACAATCTTAGATACTAAGAAAATATATTTTAGGATTACTTTCACTATTGATAAATCGCTTGATTAATTTTTTTTCATTGATGAGGCGGGCTATAAGGAATACGACACTTCGTGACTCGAATACCTCAATTTTTCATCTGCTGCATTTTTCATGATGTCTGAACGTGTCAATCGTCGTTGGATATTTCTTCACTTCCATTTGCTATCTCGCAGGAGCTCCGGGCACTGACAACCTCAAGGATTACTCTAACCCTCTCTCTACCTTTTTTTCTCTCTTTGTCTTTTGCTCTCTCTCTCTCTCTCTCTCTCGTTTCTTTTCGTTTCTTCTCCGTCTCGTTATCGCGTCATTCAGCATCCGGTACTCTTTTGCTTCGAATCTCGGCTACGGGGAATAAAGGAAGAGAGAAAAAGAACGGACTCACGCGTTTTGCTTCTCTCCAATGTCTTATCAGAGAACACTCTGCTCTTCGACTGGTAAAGGCAAAGATGTGTAATACTCTCGTGGGCGAAACGAGACCACCCTCGACACATTCCCTCTTTATCTCTCGCTCTTCCTCCCCCTGTCTTCGAAGGCCTCGCCAGCATCGGAGATAAGCGGATAAATCGACTTTTGAGCCTCGAACGATCGGGAGGACTCTTCACCTTTCTCTCATTTTCTTTCCCCGCTCCGTTCTCGCACACCCTTCGAGCCTCCGAGCCAAGTGGCTTTCAAGATTTCGCGCAAATTTAAATTCTCCAAGCTTATTTATCGATGATTAAATTGTCTAGAAATATTCTCCCCTTTTTTTTCAATTTGCCATTGACACTTTGAAATTCAATGAGAGGAAAACACGTGGTCGATCTCCGGGGAATTCGAGCTATTCGCGTTTATCAGCTGCTCCATATTTCACCAATTTCTTCAAAGCTCTTCAACGCTTTTCGAAGGCGAACGCTCACCTCCCCATTTGCGATTCTCTTTCATATTCCGCACTATCGCGAAGGCAAAACGCCCCGTCAAATTCTCGAGACTTTTTTCAAGAATGCCGAAACTCTTCGATTTTCCCCCGTCCCTTTCTCACTCACGCTCTCTTCCTCTCTCTGTCGTTCGACTCTCTCTCTACCTTACATACTTTCCAAACAAATCCTCGATCTCTCCGAAGTGAGGGACCAACGGCGTGAGAAAAAGTGCATGGGGTAGGAGCAAAAAATAAAGTTTTTGTTCGGTAAAACGTTTTTTCCCTCCACCCTCGCGCTCTTTCTTCCTCCTCGCTTCGAGTTCCTCGAGGCGAAAGAAACGACGAAAAAGAAAACGAGGAAGAGTTTGTCCTGACTCGACCTGAAAACAATCTCGACGTTCATCCCTCTCCTTTTCCCTCGACCCCCCCTATATATCCTTTTCCACGTTGACAAACGAATCGTCTTCATGCTTACTTTGACTCTCTGACGTTGATATTTATGGCGTTTAAAATTCAAGACTTTACTTCGATACCTGTATTTCTTTATTCAAATTGATATCGTTCGATTCCTCTTAAGAGAGGTAGAAAAATAACTTTCAAAGGGTTTCATGATCGACGAGAACTGTCCAGATGTCAGGAGCTATTTATTTTTCGCCCGACCTCCTAATTTTTTTTCCTAATTTCCATGACGCTTTTTTTCGTCGCTCTTTTTCAAGGGGATTTCCCCTTTTTGCTCCAGTTCGAAATTAATCTGGCAAAAAAAAAGATGACTCCGGTCCCTCGAAAAATAAACATTGCCCCGAGCGAAAGGGAAGAGGAGAAAATAAAGGGTAGAACGGAGTAGTTTTGGTCGGGTTAGAGAAATCCTGTTCCCAGTGAATAGAGTTTCTAGCGAAAAAGCCAGATGGTACCAACAACCAAGCATTTATTAATGACTCAACTGAGCAACAGTTCTCTTCCCTCCCTCTCTCCTCGCATACCCGCGATTTTCCCTTGCACTCTCTCCCTTTGCTTTTTACCGGTTACCGTACGTATTTAATTTAACTCCACTATCGTAGTTGTACGCCTTCTCTTTTTTCACAATTGCCTTGGAAGGGAAAGAGAGAGAGAGAGAGAGAGAGAGAGAGAGAGCTCAGGTTCAGAACGGCGAGGTGAGAGAAATCGAGCTCAAAAGGAAAAAAAAGCACTGAAATTTCGACGTGCATGGACCAACGAAGAGTGAGCGGCAACGAGCACGGCTAAAATGCATTACTCAGCTTGTCGAGTTTCAGCAAATATAGAGTTGGGCATGGAACGAGATAAATGCGTAATAACATCATCGCCGGGTTGGTTAAATATTGAGATATACCCGGTCAATTTGAAAATAAAAAATTCTCAACTGCAATTGAGATTTTTATCTATGAGCAGAATAAACACGATAAACGGACTTCGTCGAAATAATATTGGAAGTAAAAATATATTTTGCGATTCAAAGCACAGAGACATGTTAAAAACGTAGCTATTTTATACTTTATCTGGTATCGTGATTGCTCTTTTGAAAAATTTCAGAAATTTTTCACCAAAATTCGGTTTAATATAAATCTGATATAATTTGAAAGATGTTTTTTTTATGAGAAATTCATTTAAATTTACAACGTGAGCGACGTCTATATCGGATAAAAAATTGCACTTGAAAAAATATTTTAGCGAAAAATATATCTCGTGCGCGAGGAATAAAAATCGAAAAAATAAGAGGGGGATGAAAATCCTATTTCATGGCACTCACTCCATGTCCCTGTACCTAGCTAGAAGAAATCTGCTGACGAGAAACCAGCTGTTGCTACGTTAAAATATTCAAAAAAGAAGGGTGAAAAAATACGAAATAAAAAGAAAAAGATTCTCGTATAACTTTGGCAAATTAGTTGGGGTGGGATTTATGTGGGCAGGACGTAACGTGCCGTTAATTTTCACGGCGACGGATTCCCGCGTCGCGCGTGTGTCAGAGGTCGCACCGTTGTGCTCAAATGCACCAGGAGAATGAGCATTTGTCCGTGCGAGCTAATCGCAAGGGGACTCTGTACGAGGAAAAAAAATGGACGAAGCGCCCTCGGTCGAGGAACGTGTGGAACTGAGCCAATTAATGTGCGTATATCTATACATACATATTTCCGTTTTTTTGCCCTTTTTTTTCATCGCAGTCTTTTTATTCGCACTTTTTTTACTCTCGGGAAATTGTCGCCCTCGCTATTTCTGGGGTGAATTTTCATAAATCCAAATAAATGAAAATTAACTAAATTTCATTCATCAACACTCTCTTATGTTTTTTTAAAATATATTTATACGTGACTAGATTTTTATAGAAGTGAATTTTTTTTCAAATATCAGACTTACCGTATAATTTGATAATCCCGTTCGTGTGTCCTAGGGAATTATTCGAGATGCATTTGTAGGTGCCGTAATCCGCAGCAAAGACGTTTTGTATCGTGAGTTTCATCTGGATTTTGTAAGCGTCCACGTACCGATTGTTCGGAATTATTCTCTTTCCTGAAACATTTTCATTTCATTTATTTAAGTATTTTCAGAAGGGAAATAATGAAATGGGTAAATTGAATTTTCTTCGCGTTGTTAAAATTCGCTGAATGGGGACGAAATATTTTTTTCTCGATCCACACGCAGCGCTGGAGATCGAAAGAACGTGGTAAAGTTGTCGAAGCAAACGAGAAAAACCTTTCACCTCGGGTTGCAGAATGCACAATTTCTAAATGCATGCACACACAAGAATGTGAGCGGAAAATGTACTGGTTATTCGTATCGGATAGTGGAAGAAATGCGCACGGTTTGCCAGAGGTTCGAACATTTCTCGAAAAAGAATTTTCTTCGACGCCGGATACGGGCCGAAAACTCACGAGAACTGGAATCCTCAGGCATTCTTACAATTGCGTTACGTCACGTAAAAATGTAAACCAGGAAATGAAAATTCGAATTTATCACAAAGGGAGAAAATTTCATTTTTCTCGGCTGTTTATAATTACACGAAGAAAATAAATATTGAATAATAAATTTTAGAAATAAATATTATATTTTGATTAAAATGGATTGATTCGAATAATGTCAAAAATTTGTTCCGGCTACACAATTCGAATATTTTTAGGAATTTTTGACATCCACGAGTCTGCTATTCTCGCGACATTTTTCGCCGCTATTTTTCATCTCTTCAATATTTATCAGGGACCGAAATGGAAACGAAGTGCAGCTCGAAATGTAGATAAGAAAAGGGGGAAAAAAGTACTGAGCGGAATAGAGTAAAAAAAAGAATAGGAAAATGGAGGGACGCGGTTGTCGCATTCATCGGAACTGGTCGCACGGATATACACGGTTCGGAGTCGTACGTTGTAAACGAAAAAATGCGAAGAGAATAGGGTAACCATAAAACGCTGGAGGGAGAGATGCAAGCCCGCGAAACCACTGTAGCATGTTGCAGTAAATTTTACTCGATTCCGCACATTGTCCTCACGCACCAGCAGCCGGACACAGAGGAGGAACTCTCTACATGGGAATCCACCTTCGATCCAGTGTGGTTTCACCTCGCAGCTTCCATCTCTGCCGATTAATTTTCAAAAAAAATACACTCCACATCAATCTACCAACGTGACCATTTTTTAAAAACTTTTTATGACTTTTTACGGTGGAAACGTACTCCAAGAAAAAGTACTGAGAAAAAATGCTAACTTTTTCGAAAAAACGTATTTTTTTATTTCAAAATAGCAATTAAAATTTTAGCTAATATTTTCAAAAGCTTCGATGCAGCACCGTCATAAAGTTTTGATGGTTGTTTTATTTACTGAAATTAAATTTCATAACTTTTGAGCACTTCGTTTTTAATGTCGTGAAATTAATTAATTTTTCTTTTTTAAATAGGTTATGTGTTTGAGAGAATTTATTTGAAGAGAGAAAATGTACACTTTTAAGAAAAGAAACCAATGTATATATTCTTATTATTATTAATTTCAATTTCGGTTACGAAACATTCTATAAGTTGAATTTATTCAGTAATTCGAACTAGATCGTACTCCGTTTTCTGTAAGTGAACATTCAAATTATTCAGAATTATACAAAGTATTATGCGAGAAATAGAAATTTCCGAAACCCTCGGAACAACGGAAATAAGCGGGAAATCACCCACGCATACATCGTGAGAGATTTTGACAGGGGGCTCACATGCTCAACGCAATTTAATATACAGCACCGGAATGCTTACAACATTCGATTCACCGAATTCTGCACGGATTTAGATAGATACCTACGAATTCGACACAACATATACGAAATATTTCAATTATAATCTAACTAATTCTCAAGAGTCTGATATTTTCAATCTAAATCCGTAAAATTCGATTTTTTTAGTAAAAATATTCCCAAAAACAAAACTAAAAGTTAAAATCAAACTTTAAAACATAATAACTGTTTTTTTATCTTGCCACTAAAATAATTATCTCATCTAATTATCTCGACAACTCCTCTTCAACATCACGCTGAGTCTATATTAAAACAGTTCTTTTATTAAGTTTTCTTTCTTTTTTTTTCAAAAGTGTACTTGTACGACGAGATTCTCGCTTACCAGAAAACGCGCAAACCGCGATTTATAAGTAGGAAAAAAGTTGGCCGAAATTTTTCAGTGTCCTCCATCCCTCGTGGAGCTTAATCTTTCACCCCTCTTTTCTTTTTCCTCTCTCGGCTCCTTATTTCTCGGAGTCTAACTCCGCGTCGAGGAATTTTTCGCTCGTAGAGCGTAGGCTCAACTCTTTTTCTCCTCTCGGTTTTCCCTCGGTCTCGCGACTGGAATCCATTGCCGGAAAGTTTTCGGTGAAACACACAATTTTAAAAAGTGTTGCGCACGGAGCTCGATAACCGCGCGACGAGTCAGCCGGGGAAGTGTCGATAGCCGAGGCGGACCGCGACTCGCTCCTTATCGCACGAAAATATATAAATAGCCGAGCATACGAGATCGCGCGTGATAAAAACGGAGCGCCGAGGAGAGCGCGGCGAGGGGAGAAAAGAAAAAGAGGATGAGGACTCTGCTTTTCTCGCGGATATAATTTCAGTCTTGCGGAGACTTTTACTGCCGGAGGAAGTAGTTTTATTCCGCGATGGAGAATCCGGCATTTTTCGTGCTCGAGAAGGCAAAAGGATTTTCCTATTGCCGTCGCCCTTTGGCCTCCCTCTCTCCCTCTCTCTTTCTCTCTCTTTTCGTCTTTTTCTCTCTCTCTCTCTCTCTCTCTCTCTCTCTTCTTTTTCGGCTTCCTATCGTCGACGAGCAATGCTTAGATCGTAGTTCAACGTCGTTAAACTTTTTCATCTGCTTTTCAAACTCTAAGCCGATGAAAGTTTTTCTTCCCAGTTACCCGGCGCTACCGCCATCACCGATGAGACTCGCGTCTTCCTAGACTTCCTCCGAGGTCTCATCGCCGAGGTACACACCGCCATAAATGCATTCTCACTAGCTCGTATAGGCCCTTGAATAGCTTTCACAAACTTTGTCCTTTCTTTTTACCGCCCCCTCCTCGACCCTTTTTATTTTCGCTCCGGCTCGTACGTCTTCAACCCTCCGACGAGGATCGATCATCGTTGCAACCGCGCTCGTATTCAAAAAATCCTCTCGATTCTGAAGAAATCTCTGGAAAACTCTGAGCTCGATGTATATTCGACTATTTTTCTCCCTTTTCTATTTTTTATTTATTACATCCAGGCAATTTTTCATGATTTTCTTTTATTCTCCATCAGGAAAAAAAAATTCTACATGAAAAATGAAAAAAATGTTATCCCAAAAATATCAAAGAACATTTTTCAAAAGGATTCGAAACTCGTTTTTAACAAGAGAAGTTTTTTTCGGATCCGTCATTATTTTCGTAGTTGTTCCAATTTGAAAAAAGTTGTAAAAATCAAAGTTTCGTTGTTTTTGATCAAGAACAAAAAAAAATCCGTTAACGAATTTCGTTCTACGCAAACATTCAGCATTCTTGTATACGTAACTAAAGAACTCGCTCGGTTTCGAAAAAGCATGAAACCGTGAAGAACAAAGTTCCATACGCGCACCAATAGCGTATCGACCTCACGGAGCATTGCGAAACACACTGGATACGCGACTCGTTGAAGGGAAAACGAGAAATGGTCGACGAGATGAAAATGGAATCTCCGTTTGTTCTGCAGAACATCCCCCGCGTGTTTGTTCGTTAAGAGTCGCTGGAAAGGTGGTAAAAAAATAAAAGAAAAACGTAGTCAAACCCGCGGTATTATCTAGCATCCGGAAATGCGGCTGTGTATATTCGATTTTTTCCTCTCCAGCCATTCTTTTTACAATGCAGTGTCGGCGTGAAGTAAAAAAAAGATTTTGATGATACCGGAGCATCGACGAGATAACTTTGTTCTTTGCCGTTTTTTATCTCTCAAACAAAAAATCACGAAAAAAAAAATATTTACGCGATGCTAAAAATCTTTTCGAAATTGAAAAGTCTCTCTCCTTGATGTTGAATCCTCGCGTGAGAAAATATTCACTCGTGAAAGACGTCTCCGGGTCCTTAAACCTCTCTCTTTTTGTCGCTATTTCTCCACCGGAGTGTGTTCTCCCGACTTTGGTGAACTGCTTTGAATAAACTATGGTCTTAGGTGCGATGTAATAAAAATAGAGTCGAAGGCCTTTCAGCTGGGAAAACGGGGAGATGCCTGAGCGAGCGCGAGCCGTGAAAACGAGTTTAATTTAATGCGCCGCTAAAGAAGTCATGACGAGCTCGCTACTATCGGGAAGCAAAGCGAATAATAGAAATTTAAATTTCATTTATAAGAAAGTTTGCAAACGCGGCTCGAGAAGAATAATCACCGTTTTGGGGACGACAATGAGAAACGCTCGCCGGCGTAATTTTTCTCTCGAACGCTCATTGAACTGGTCGCGAGTCGCGATGGAGCTTTCAGAAACGCATCACGCACGTTCAGACGCTGTCGTTGCTCGCATAAGAAGAAACAACAACGAAATTTTGACAGGAGTCGTCTGGAGCTCGGAAATTTCTTGACGTCGGGAAATCGATAAGTGAAGTCCCGATTTCACGGATTTGCGAGCATTGACTGCGAATGGGATGAAACGTCAAGGAAGTATTTGATTCCTCGAAATACGAGCTTCGAGTTATCGAGTCGAGTCTGGGTGGTTAAACGTCATTGGCAGAGGCTGTCGCACCTTTTCAGGGCCTCGGGAAAGGCGAAAGCCTCCCGCGACGTTGTAAATATACATTCAGGCTATAAAGTTACGGAGACGCGAAGAATAACGAGACAAGGGAGATAGAAAGCATCCCTCGCGTCGAGCCCTTTACCCGGTGATCTTTCTCCGCGGAGCGATCGACTCCTGATCCGATTGTACCGAAAGGACGTGAACGGGAGACTCATGCGCCGAGCGAGAAACTCATTTCGCCCCGTGCAGCCGCAACGGAATTCGATTTCTTTCATTTCCACGTAATAGCATCGATTTTCTCTCTGGGAAAATAGCCGGAATGGAGAGGTAAAAAAACGAGAGGGAGAGAGAGAGAAAAATGTCGTGAGCTCGATAGCGAGCGGGACTTGAAATTTTTACCTGACCCGCGAGACTGTCTCTCGAGTTTGCCCGCTCCATCGGGAAACATAAACGTTTCGCACCCCATAATTTGTCCAAGAGCGACCCGGTGACTCTTCCGGCTTCAAAGAGAGTTCTCCGGCAATTATAATCGCGTGACAGAGAGTGGAACTGGGAAAGAGAGTCTCTCGGCTCGATCCGATACGAAGGCGCCGCACGCTCGTCGCTTTTTTACGTTCCTACCATCCTATCGCCGACACGATTCCTTCATCGTCCTCGTCTGGCGTACACCCTCGCGAGGGTGAAAAATACATGATAATTTCTGGCGTGTCAAGTATAAACGTAAAGCGTGATATACTCGCAACTTTATCTACCTCGGAGGCCCTCGAGCTTTTTTTTCTCTTTTTTATCCCTCTCGTTATCGACTCGAGCAGAAACCCCAGGTGAAAAAACTCGGGAAATGATAAAAACGTTAAAATTTAACCGGATCGAGGTAATTGCATGCAAGAGTCCGAGATCCTGATTAAAAGAACCATTTTCTCGGAAATGTCGATTGTCCCGGTAGCCCATATAATTTCCATCACGACAAGAGCGAGCAATCTTCCGGGCACTTGTGCTACGTTTCAGTGACCGCAGCGTGTGCGAAAAGCCTCGTGTAGCCTCCACACGTTAAATAAGCTGCGGTGTAGTTAATCCTGGTATTTCCAGCACGTACGAGCCCGTGCCTCCGAAGACCCGGGAATAATGTGTGACCCAGAACTAAAATTCCAACGATCTTTGCCCGGGTTTCAGTTCCATGAGGGATCAGTTATCGTTATACAAATATTTCGTTCTTTTACAAATATCTGAAGCGAAAGTTCATCAATTAGAGACAGTCAAAAAAATTAGAACGGCATCGATTGTCAATTCATTTATTTTGTATCTTATATCAGAATTTTTTTCGCAAATTATCGGATTTTTAAATATAAAAGATTGGTAAGGATCTATCTTTTATTTGTGAAGAATTCAAGCATCGTCTTTCGGAAGTTTTATTGAAAATTTTCTTAAGAAAATTAAATTTTGAAATTCAATGAAATGATTCCCAAAATCTTTATCCATTACTGTCCATCACCGTTTTTCGAATGAAACGTTGATTCAAGAAAAAAGAAAGTAGACTGCCAATTTATTTACTTTCTTCCAAATATTACGATATTTTTATGCAAATGATGGAATTTTAGAATATATTCGATTGGTAAAGATCTATTTTTTATTTGTTTCGAATTCAAGCATCATCTTTCAGAAGTTTTATTAAAAATTAAATTTTGAAATTCTCAGAGATTCTCAAAAACTTTATGCATTATTTTCGATTATTTTTCGAATGGAACGTTGATTCAAAGAAAAAAGAAAGTAGACTGCCAATTTATGTACATTCTTCCAAACGTTACACTTTTATGCAAATGATGGAATTTTATAAAATTGAACACGAATCATTTCCTAACGATCTCTATTCTTCACTTGAAGACAATGAATCCAAGTCTTTAAATTATAAAATATTTTATATCAGATATTTTATTCTGAATTTGAATAAACTCCCAAAAGCTCTATTCATTTTTTCCATTATTTTTCCGATGATGCGTTAATTGAAGGAGAAACGAAAGTAAATTCGAGTATGTGCGAACATGAGTGAGAATAACAGACAATTAGTCTAATGAACTCGACGATCAAGCATACTGCGCGAGCTTTCTTACTTTCGGGGATCCAAGACAACTTCCATTGAGCGGTATTCTAGGCGCGCTTCTATAGTCGCGCAGCTTCATTAACGGAACGAAGATTTAAACTGACTGCGGTCTATTCCGGAGTATGAGGCGGCCAAGCCGGGGAATACCAGCGGCGTTGTCTAATTGTCCATACAGAGCCGTTAGCTTGCACGTCTCTATACGTATATGTATACGTATACGTGGAGATTCAACTGACATTATCTGCATGCGGGTTAAACGATCGACCTCCGAATGCTGCCGCTCCTAATGCCTTGCGTCTGAAGCACTGAACGTGCCCAGGTGTCTCGAAACACTCAGCGCTAACCTTTGCACCGATTCGGAAGATTGATTATTCGCAATCTTCAATCCCCATTAAATAAAATGTGCGCAGATAAAAATTTTAAAAAATTTTCCACACATTCCTTAATCTCGGTTTTCAATATTCATGAAGGTATATAAAGTGGGAAAAAAAAACAATTATGCCACGTAGAATATTTTTACTAATTTCATTTTTGCACTCGAATCGATTGATCCCGAATTGAAGTAAAATTTAATCATATCTTTCAATATTGCATTTAAGCAATTTTGCAATTGCATCGATTTTCATATTTGATTACATAATTTAAGGCTGATTGGGGGTCATAGACAAATTAAGTTCGAATATTATGCGTGAAAATTATTTGTATTTGCCGGAATATGATGTTTCCAAATTCGAATAAAATTTGCTCGAATATTACAAATATAATCACCGAACTCTCGCAATTATATTGGTTTTTGAATTATACAGTTCAACTCAAGTCTAATTATGGCTCCAATAAGCGAACGCTTTCGTTGTGCATCGGTATTAAAATATTGCAGTGAAATTGTTTTAAGTACATTACAATGCACAATTTATCAAATGAAACAGTTATTTCTATTAAAAACTGTTTATCGCAGGTGCTCATTTCTCATCATTTACGATTTTCACAAAACCATCTCACGTTCTCGGAATAAAAATCACTCTCGGTAACAAAACCAATAATTTTTTCAATATAAATTACGCGGTTGAGAAAATATTTCATAATTATATTTGTATTACAGTAATTTGTATTACAATAATGGCAATAAAAGCCAATAAGGAAAAATTGTTAAGTTTACTCACCGTTCGGGTCGATTTCTTTGTTGTCCCTCGTCCAGTAATTGATCGACTGCGGGTACGCTTCCGAGTGACATTCCAATATCATCATCTGACCTATCTGGGCACCCACCAGTTGATTCGGTATCATTATCATCGGCTGAACTGTCAAAGTGCGAAATGACAAAGAATCAGACTTTCTCGTTTCCCCTCGGGCAATTTATTTCCAGAGACGACGAGGAATCAGGTTTGATTATCCGGGAAACGCGCGAGAGCGGAAACTCGAAGAGAGCGAGAGGCTCGTCCAGCGTTTATCTTGTAATCCAACGGATACATTTAGTAAAGGACAGCTCGTCGGACGAGAGAAAAATCTATCGTTTCGCTTGTCAGGACGGAGAAAGAAAGAGGCAAAGAGAGAAATGAAAAAAAGCAACGAGTGACATTATCGTCCACGAGAATTCTGTTTACGATAAAATTTCCTGTTTTTTTCCTTTCCCCGGATCGAAATTCTTGGGCGAGAACCGTCGGAACCATAATTTAACTCGGTGCTGTCTGTCGCTGTCATCGTGGCGAGGCGAGTTTTTTCGACGCGCGTTTTTTTACCCTCGAGCCGAAACAACGTGGCTCTCTCGCGCTCGATAGAAAACCATTTGTAGCGCTCCGAGCGTACATACTCGTGCCGATATACAAAGAGCCGCGGTGGAAGCAAAAGAAGAGACTACCTCGAAGTTGAAAAACGTAAAATAAAATGACGACGGAGAAATCCCAGCCGGCATTCCTTGTCAGTCGAGACGTCAAGCCTTGTCAACATAAATTAATCGTTAACCGATTTTGGCTCTCTCTCCGCTCGAGAGGATTTTCTCGTCCGTCGAGCTAAATTATTTCCTCGAGAAGCCGATCGTCGGCTCTGAAAATAATTTCCTCTGACGTCTCTACAAAGGAATATCAGCGATGACGTTTATTTGTGCGAATATACGTACAATGGACGATGAGAGCGATTCTCTTGCTCACTGTCGGCGGAACTCCGTTCGATGCTATGCACAGATACGCCCCCATGTGAAGTCTGTTAACTTTAGTTATATTCAGGAAGGATCCATTGACGCTCGTTACTGTAAAATATAAAATAACATTTAGTCGATGAAAGTTTTGATGCAGGTCAATATTGATCAAGAGACGTACTTCGATACACGAACATTCAACAACTTTCCAAGATAATTCCAAAAATACGAGGATATTTTTTTTTACTTTTGTTCGATTGAATATTTATTTTAATTTAATAATGAAAGGTACAATTATTATTTCATGAGCGAAATGAATTCAATGTGTACGGGAATTTTATATTATTTATAATTATTAAATATAGGGGGTATTGTATCCACTTTTCCGTTCCTGTCCATTTATTTGAATATTGATTTTATTTCGGCGAATAAAAAGATGACCATTAGTATATTTGTCCGAATAAATGAAAGATATTTCTTGTAATGAGATTTTATTATATTATTACTATTATTATTATTATTGTTGTTATATCAGATAGTAATTAAATGTACTATAAAATTGTACTACACTATTTTCATTTAATTCTATTCTAAATCAAACTCTGAATACAGAGTACAAGTTCTTTTTTCATTTCGGTAGGTGCGGGTTTGTTTTTGTTCGCAGCTGGTAATTGCAGGATAGTCTCGCTCCTCGACCGCTATACGTCATGATTTTCCATCGTGCTTCAGGAACGAGCAAGAAGTTTCTAATCCAAAGCCGGGGGAGTGTTTCGATGTTGCTCAAGTGCTGAATCAATATCCGTGAGGCAAAATTCGATTTTATCAGTGAAGAGGAGCGAAACATAAAAATCAACAAAGGATTCAAATAACGGGGGGGGGGGGGGAATAAACTGTTTACCGGAGAGATTTATTTTTTAACAACTTTGCTCGTGGATGAAGAAACAATTACCATTAGATTATCGCTAATGAAAGCGAACCGATGGGACGCTGCGCACCTGCGCTCGTAACTCATGAAAGAAAAAGGAACCGCAAATCTCGAACAATTAATACACATCAGAATCCCTTCGGAAGCAAAAGGGAGAATGAGTAGGGACGGGAGAGGAAAAAAAATATCGTCCGGGCATAGGTACGAAGATGTACAATGAAATATCGTCGTACCGAACAACGGGGTCGCCGGAGATTAGGGCCAGCGAAATCAGCGGGAAATCCCTACCAGCGGATCCGATCTTCCCAGGAGCATCAACAATAATTTTGTTATGTGTACTGTTATAACAAACGATCGAGAATACTCGTATAAGGTTGCGTGCTCGCGTAATTATTGCGATGAATCACAGAAACGTCTAAGCTTATCTGATCCCCTGCCAGCTTATCACCCCCACGATAATTGAGTCGGACGTGCCTATCATGATACGCTTACCCATCCGATTTGCCCCTTCCGCTCTTTTACGCGCGCGCGCGCGAGCTCCAACAAGCGCATCCATCTGGCCATCAGAAGACGATTCATGCTTCGATCGAATCAAATCTCGCTCCCAGGTACGCAAACACGGGTCGACCTCCATGTCAAGGGATTATTAATCCTCGCTCCAGAATCCCAGCGACAGGGACGAAGAGGACAAAACATCGAGAAACGTCCGAGGGCGATAAATTTTTGTTATCGGTGAAATTGATCGTGTCCTCGCGAATAAAAAGCTCGATTCCTAATCAACCGGAAAATAACGACGTTTGCGGGCTACAAATATATATCATTATCGTCAGTAATACGCGATAATAATTCCTGTCAGTTTGAAAGATATTTTGCCGGATTGACGATTTCGTAAACTCCCTTTCAGAGCTCAATTGGATTGAGAGCTTCAATTACGCGGAAGGAGGGTTGCGCGCTCTCGACTGAAGCACTTTCTTTGGAACGAGGGAACAGATTGCCAACTATGGGAACAAATTATTTCGTTCGAAAATGCGATACGGGCGATGCGAACCCACATTCCCGATCCTATCGTCCGGAACGTGTTTGCTAATTTGTTTCTATGCGGAGCAGCGACAAATTGTTTCCAGTTATCGAATTCTATACATAATATACGCCAGTCTCAATCACATTTGACGAAGCTTTCATCGGTAACAATCTCAATTCAACCGGAGTTACAAAATATCTTTGTAATGAGTCAATTTTCTGCAAGCTCGAAAGCTTCCTCGAGTCTTGTTGACGAAGAATTTAATCAGGCTCGGATCTTTTCATAAAATTTCTAATATAAATTTTCTACGAACTCGAAAATTATCTTGAACGTGACAGAGACTCTCGTTTGATAGAACTCCAATTTTCCAAAAACAAAAATTGTTTTCAAACAGGTCGGATTAATATCCAGAGTCTTTTCGTGGAAACTCAAGTTTGTTTCGCTTTCGAAAACGAAATGAAATATTTCTTCTCGGTATCCTGGTAAAAAACAATTGACTCGAGCACTGCTTGACTCCTTTGAGAAAGTTCAACGAATTTCTTTCTCTATGGGGTGCAGAATTGAGTTGGTTGAAGCACGTAACGAGTTGATATCCATTGAGGAAGTTCTATTCGAGCGATCCTTCAAACGAATTCGTTATACTAGACAGCCGAGGAAAAGAGATGTTCCGAGGATCAAAATTTTCTCTATGACCGTCATGCGAGATGATCCCAGCGAGTGTGCCCCGTCTGTGGGGTGAAAAGCTTTTAAAAACGAAATGAAACGGGTCTGTTTTTTGGTGTACATTTCTCTCTGTTCCTCTCGTCTGCGTTTGAAGAGTCGTGGGGTTTATAATTACCTGTTCTCGACACTGCTCACAAAAGAGGAGCATTCGAGAAAGCGATAGGCCGGGTAAGGCTCGCTCACGAAGCAACAAGTCGTGCAATATCTCCGAGCTTCAACACACCGAACGACCAACCACGAAATATAAAATATATATATCACGAATCGTCTTGCTGTAATCTCAACAGAGGCCTGGGAGAAGATGTTACACGCTCGGAGTTGAGCCCCGAGAAGGCTAACTTTACGAAGCGATTCTGAGGCTTGAGTTTTTTTTGCGAAAAGTAACTTCGCGTCCTTCAATGCTCTTTATTCATACATCTCGTATGCATAATATGAATTTTTAATGTTGTTTCGAGAAATAGTGACCAAGAGCCCTTGTCAATTTTATTATTATTTTTTTCATTAATTCTTTTTAATTTATTTGTTTATTTATCATGTCTTAAGTATCCACGTGATGACAGGGTTTTTTATGGAATCCAAAAATGTATTTATTATCAAGATACGCGGGCTGGAAGTTGGTTCGTCTGACAAATTCGAGAAGTCTCTGGACGAGACATTGATAAATATACGATGATAAAACAGAATAAAAGAATTTTACTTGTTGATACAAGTGAACTTGAATTAATTTTTTAGGAATGTTTATTCATCGATGTGATAGTAAAGTTAAAAAACAATCGAGAAATTATACTATTTAAATATCTCTTGTGTATAACTTAAAAATCATGTTTACTTACAGTAGTTGGAATATTTAAAAAATAAAAATTATCATTAAAATAAAGATGAGACAAGAAGATTGAATTATAAAATAAATATAATCTTATAACAAAAATAAAATAATTTGACATAAGAAATTAACGTATTACAGTAAATTATATGAATTTACAACGAAGATAAATACTTTTTCAATATCATTCGATTGTCGTCAGCATCCTTAAATCTGTGAATTTTTTATTAATTTTTTTATTGAAACTAACAATGAATTGTATCCTCGGCGATCTGAAGGAAATTTGTCACACAAAAAGAGCTCGATTCTGTTGTGGTGTATTTTGAATTCTTTTTACGAGCGATAAAATCCATAAATACAATATTTTATACCTTCTCCGCCGCTCGGGAGGGGTATAAGCTCTCCACCCTCTCGTCTCCAGGTGATATTGGGAGTCGGCGATCCCGTGGCAGCGCAGCGAAAAGTTACGTTACTGCCCTCCCTGACGACCATATCCGTGCTCGTCGGATAATCCAAGATGTCAGGCGGCACTATCAAAAGGAAACAAAGCGTCCACAACCGTACAACTTCTTCTTTATCGCTAATAATAGAAACATGCTATCGATATTTTTCAGGAACAACGCAACGTTGATAAGACTTACGAAGTAAAAAAAATGAGAGAAAAAGTAGTCTTTTCTTCACGTGTTTTACCTTCAATGCATTGTGTACACATTTTTTTTTCAAACGAGGCGTTCAACGCCAGAATTAAGTTGACACTTATTATCGGTTAAAAAACAGCGGTAGTAGTGTCGTTCTTTTCACGCTTTTTTCATTTGCGTGACCGAACGTTGACGATCGACCGAGAGCACGCCACGATACGATTTTATTCAGATCGTGCTTTTTGTACGATTTTTTTGTATCTCGATTCTTATATTTTATCAATAAAGTGTAAATAAGCGAATTATTCTCGGGTGCGTTGTTTCCTGATAAAAAAATGTGAGTATATGTTGTGATACTAAAGCATCAAATGGAAGTTTTTTTTTTTATCAGTTTGAGGGAAAAAGATCTGTTTCGTGGATCAATCGACCACTTATTCACCGAAAAAGAATTTCTCTAGGGTTTTAGGAGAAAATAAATCGAGGCTCGAACAAAGCCTGGAATTTTAGAAGCTTTTTTTTCTTCACTTTTTATCTCTGGATCCATTCTTTTTCACCTTCACCCTGGGTCCCTTTATTTTCGAGGATGATAGGAGAGAAAGAAGATAAGACGAGGAAAAACTTACCTACAACCTGGAGATAGCCAACCTGGCTTTTCATGGGATCGGTATTTATCTGACACATGTAGTCACCCTGATCGGATTCCTTAACGTCCTTTATATGAAGGTACCATGTCCGTCGATCCGTATGTGTGACAGCTATCCTGTGATTTTTCGTTATAACGTGATTCGCTATCGTCAGTATCGTCTGTGTGTTTACGCGCAGCCATGCCACCTGGAATTAAAAATTTCGTCCATAATTAATCTCATTATCAAAGAAAAGGATTACAATTTATCTTGAAAAATTGAAAACAAGGATTCAGGAGAGAAGGATTTAAATTTATCTTAAAAAATCGAAGGTCTGTTTGATTAAAATTAAAGAAGATTAATTAAATGGAAAAAGTATTGCTAATGAACGAAAAATCATTTTTTTTTATTTCAAAAATGTAAAGAGCCGTGGACAATGGACAATGAGGATTTGGAGCGTCCAATCAGCCGGAGCACTAACAATGCGTATGCTATTCGAATTATATTCTCAGAGTCAACAAAACGTCACTGTTACGAGTAAGGACGTTTCATCGTATGTGAAACAATTGTATACGATGTCCAGACGCGTCGCAATTTGCGCATTGAGTCTCGTTGACTGAGGCTGAGAGTCTGAGTACATACGTATTTTGACTACTGACGGAACGGCCGAAGAATATGGAGATGGGACAAGTAGGGATGGTCTACGAGAGTCAGACAGAAAAGGCTTCTATACAGACCGTCATCAGCACACGATGGGAATCATTACAATGGTAAACGTTGCTTTGACGAGAACTTCATTCAACCTGGTCTTCCAATGGCGCTCTTAATTAAGAATACATTCAGATGGATCATGCTAATTATACCAAGAAGTCTCGCAACGTGAAACTTATCAAAAAATCAAGCCCTTTGATGGAATCTTCAAACTTTTTTATTTGAATATAAATAAAAATACTAAATAATAATATTTAACAAAAATAAGCAATAAATAAAGATTTCTGACACATTGAAAGAAATAATTGAGAGTAATTTTAATCACAATAATTCTATCGAATTGTTTGGTTGACTAATTTTACAAGAACTCGAAATATGATCCGTATCATGTTATTTAGTTGAAACAATACTACTAACGGTGTCAAAAGGATAACAGAGAAATTATGAAGAGAGTTTGGAACGTCCTATATACGTGTAGCGAAGCTTTGAAATACGTTCGTTTACTTGTATAACAACAATTAGCAGAAACGCGGAATATTCTGGCCACAATCGTTGCTCGAACATTATCCGAGCGGTTCGGTCAATACGTTTGGATATCGACGTAACGTCCACTGCGCACTTATAGCGATTAAACCGAGTGCCAATTATCGGCCCGAATGCACTTCGAAACTGAAGCAGCTTTTACGCGCGCAACCGCATTGCTACTGTCATGCATCCTCGCCCGTTTCGAACGAATACATTGAATATCATTTATAGAAATTCTCTTAATATAACCGCACGGTCCCTTTCCCCCTTTGTCAAAACGATGCCAGCCTCGACACATGAATATTCAAAATCCACGCGTGTTTGAGAAAGACCAACCACGGCGATATGAATTTTCACTCGAACATTCATCAACAACGAGACTAAATAAATAACCGTTAGTTCCATAAATTCATAAGGATCGTTGAATGATATGAATTATCGAAAACACCGAAAAGATGAAAAGTTAAACGTCTGTACTGCATGCTGACACAATCGCTGTTTCGATGCTGGATATATCAAAAAAAAGAAGTGGAAAAACGAGAGATATACTTGCGCAATGGTGCAAGGTTTCGATTCTGGAATTAAATTACTGGCTGGGCTTTCAGCCATAACCAATAATAAAAAAAAATGCGAGGAAGTTTTTTTTAAGTTCGAGGGAGGTTTTCGCCGCGATGGAAGAATCCGCGGAGCAGAAAAAAAAGGTGACAAAGGGGGGTGAAAAAATAAACATGCCAGGGAAGCGAATGCGCGCGACATGTATGCGATCTTTATATACACACAAGCGTAAATACATAAATATAAATAAATGCATGAGGGCATATATACATATAATTATGTATGTATAAATGTATGAGTAATACGTATGCCATTCCTGCGAGAATAAGCGAGGAGGGAAGAGCGAGGAAACGAAGGGCGAGGAAACCCTCTCGGTGCCAGCGTCGTTGGGCGTCGCATTACTTTTCGTTTTCCTCGGATATTTTCATTTCCGTACGAGGCGAAAAATAATGCAGCTTAGCAGCACCACCGGGGCTTTCCGGATTCGGTCTTTCTCTCTCACTTTTTTCAGAAACCGAAAACAGCGAACGCGGAAAGCCACCGTGTGTGACCCCCGCCTCTTCTTTTCTTTCTCTTCGTTATGCTTTTTATTTTCCTTCTCTCGCGTCCCGATCTCGTTATTTCCGTCTTTTTTTCACGAATTGACAAAGCTTCTCTCAAAGCTGATCAAAAGTTAAAGTTCGCGGCGACATTGTCACTACGTTTTCGTGTTGTAATTAACAAAAACTTGTTTGCAATATGGAACAAACAGAAATTAAGCCAATTTAGCTCCGTTAAATTAGATTTAAAAATACTTTTTTATGAAAGTGTAAAATTATATAGTTATTGTATAATTCGTAAGCTGTTTTGATGTGTACGTTTTTAATGTAGAAAATTAATTTTTTTAAGGTTCCATACGAAAAATGTGGTTTCGGAAGGTCAACATTTTGGCTGGTTAAATTATACCGTTTTTGGCGGAACGCTCTGTGCATCGGCGGCCATAGGGATTTATGTTGGATGCTTCGGAAAGAAGCAGAAAACCCTGGAGGATTACATGCTCGGTGGGAAGTCGATGGGGTTTTTAGCAATATCATTTTCTCTCTTCGTCAGGTAGGAAACAGAATTTCATAAAATTTATAACCACTGGCTCATCATGTTCGTTTCAATTATAATCAAGTAATTAACATACTTAATTAGTTGACGCAATCGTAAGTTTACCTCTATTGCAGCCACGTTTCTGCAGTAACTTTGATAGGAGTACCGACGGAGGTTTATCTGAACGGTACACTTTATTGGCTAATATGTCCCTCGATGATTGTAGTAGGTTTCATTACCGCGCAAATTTACATACCCGTTTATTGGGCACTCAAGATCACAACGGTTCAGCAGGTAAATTATTCCTTACACTTCTCAATAGAATTAACTCCAATCGACGATAAGAGATAATCACACAAATTGTTGTTAAATATATGTATACTTGGATTGATACATCAGAGATACGAGAAAATTGATTGTAAATTTATCATATTAAGATTTCTTTATGAAATTCATGTCTGAAGCACCCTAAAAGCAAAATCGAAATTTTCTAATTTACAATTTAAAAACAAATCTATATTACTAATTAAAGTACTAATTAAACGATCCAGTAACTATTTATTTAGCTCAAATTTAACTTATTCGAGGATATACTGTTGATTTTTTATTGTCAAATATATCCTGTTGCATTATCAAAATGAGACGAAGTAATGATTGTTGGGTTAATTATCGGAAATTGGATACGTACATACATTTGCTAATTAATTAGCTCGTGTGTTTTGATTAGTTACGATGACTTTTCTAGAGTTCGGAAAAAAATTCTTGCCACCTCCAACGTCGCTTTATTCAATTTTCTAAATGAATTTAATTTTCGTCTCCATTTTTCTCCTGTCACTTTTTTTTCTCGCTCTCTCATTCTTTTATCTCCCCTTCGCTCCCCTTCAGAACACTAGAACTTTTTTTGCTTTTGTCTCAACGTTTAAGATTTCCTTGTTCCTCTCCCAGTCCGCGTACACACTCGTGTAAGTGTTTCCATCATGCGGAAGGGATGCAGGAGCTACTTATACAGTCGACCTTTCTTTCTCACCTTCTTCAACATTCTAAGAGCGAGAAGTCTGTTCCACACTCCGTGCGAGCTTAGACCTTCGAGCTTTGTCTCTCTTTCTTCCTCCATTCTCACGATGACGACGGCGACGACGACGACGACGCCATTACTTTATGAATTACAGGCCAAGTTTGCTCAGTCGCTCGAGCTTTCAAGCTCAACCAGGACTTTCCTACGGATTTGCGTCCCGGGTCGCAAGAGTACGCGTGAAAATCGAAATAAAAAGAAAAAAAAATCAACCCTCGCGTTCATGGGCTTTCTTTCTTATTTTTGCCAAAATTAGAAGTTCCTAAAAAATTGTATTGAGTATGTCGTACCTGTGAGATAAGTTTCCAGTTAAAAAAGAATTGACCCAATTCCTCGATAAGCTTTTCGAGCTCTTGGAGCACAAAAATTCAAGGGGTCTCCGTTACGATCGGCGAAATGTCCCTCGTATACATATTTTGAGACGGAGAAAAGGAGCGCGGTAGTAAAACCTTACTCTGATTAAACATCCAATTTCAGTACCTGGAAATGAGATTCGGTAAGAGGTTGCGAGCGATTGGTTCCGTTCTCTTTGGCGTAAATACGCTTCTCTTTCTACCGATGCTGATTTACGGACCCTCATTATCATTCAGTCAAGGTACGTAATTTTACCAGAATCATTTGAGTTTGTCTCTTCTTGCTGCCTAACATTTGAACATTTAATTAGTAATTTCTGCAAGAAAAAAAATATTCCCTGAGGATTAAAGCGAACAAAAGATGAAAAAAGTAAATCAGTACGAAATATGTTCTACGTGTTCCAGCAGTGACAGTGGAAAAATGTCCACTGCGAATCTCTTTCCCGTTTTTTCGCAAAAAAAATCGCTTTTCGTTGTTTCTTTTTACGTGTTCTTTCGCGTTCCTCTTTTTTTGACACGTCGATTCTAAAACGTCCACGAAAGCACGCTCGGTCGCCAACAATGCCGCAGTAATTGTTGCTCAAAGTACTCTCTTTTCCTTTATTTATTTATTTTTATTGCTTTTCACCAAGGTTGCGTGTAATTTCCAGGACGGAAAAAGATGCGTCTCCCTTGCTTCGTACGCGGTTACCATTTTAACCATTCTGCAACAACGGGAATGATGAATATAAATTAAATAAGACAAGAAATACGTAAATTTGTTATCTCTCTTTTCGAGATTTTCTTTAATTTCTACCTTTAAAAACTCATACGAAGCTTGTAAACCGTTTTTGTAATTGGTTTTACTAATTCTCTTCACAATATTATAACGCGTTCACATAATTTCAAGAATATTTGCCTCGTTTCCATATTTCGGAAAATGTTTAACGTCTACATAAGTAATTAGTCACCAAAATACATCGCTAAAAATTTATCAGTAAAAAATTAGTGGCGAGTGATGCAGAGAAAAGGAGAATGCAATTCTGGTATGAGTATCAAATATATTGCACATCCTGTATGAATAAATCGCGATAATTTAATTCAAATTAAATATAAAATAAGAAATTCAAATTGAATTAAGCAAATTACCCGTGTTAATTATTTTTTAAATCATTATTGGATTTATCGTAATAAATTTTATCAATCTCTTTGTCATGATAATTCAATACACCACCGAATGAAAACTTTTCATATTCAAGATCTCATTTTGGTATTTCACGCGAAAAACATAAATTTTTTCGATGGTATTCACGATACGAAATGAATTACTTCAGTCTGAAGTAAAAAGAAGAGCGAGCATTCGCATTGTAAAGAAAGTAAAAAATTAATGAGAAAAAATGTCCTGAGGCAGTTCGGATGAATCTGATAAAAGGATCCGTTGAAATAATTTTTCATCCTTTTTTGTTGTTTCGCAGTGTCGGGTATCAATTTATACGTAATCAGTACGACGGTGTGCATCGTGTGTACGTTCTACACAATTCTGGTAAGCCAAGTGTCATATTGTCTCTCATTGTTCGTATTCTCGTGAGCGCGTTTCGAAGCGACGCTGTGTAGAAATCTAACGAGCTGTGTGCGCGCCTCAGCACCGATCTCTTTTCTCTTTCGCACCCCGTGTTGGCTTTCCTCGCGTACCCGCCGCTGTTGTATCCAAGTGCTGAGGAAGAGAGTTAATTAACACGCGTCACGAAACACACGACGACCAGGATCGACCTCCTCCGTTCCGATTATAGACAAGTTGTACACTGTAACGGGACCGAAACACGAACGTAATCAAAGCCCTTTTTCTCTCGTCTGCATTGTCCTCTATCCACTCAATATTCTGTCTCGAGCAGCTGTGTTTTTTGCTCTTTTTTCGACTCAGCAGCACCTACTCGTATATCTTAACTCATTGAAGCTCGAAATTCTTATCGATTCTGCACTCATTTACAACACATCAGGATTTTACGGTTTACTGTAGAAATTTAAAGAAAATATAAATATCAAAAAATAGTGACTTTAAACAAAAATGTTAGAACTACCTTTATTCTCTTTATATGATGAACGAGCTAGAATGTTCTAATAGAAATTGGAAGACAAAACGATCCAGTCATTAAATTAACTGCGTATAATAGACGTTATACCCCCAAATTAGAGTACAGAAACGTGATCAACAAGATTATCGGAAATAAATAGGAAAAGGCATTCAAACCGAATCACGTATAATTTAGAGAAAGGAAAGTCAGACTACTAAACAGTTGTATTTCATTGTGCGAGGGAACGTCGCGATTCGCTGTATACTTGGTAAACATGTTAACAATTCATCATGAGCGCACAATGTGACATACAATTCAAATGCTCACCTCGTATTTATCAAGAGAACGAATCAATGCCGTCGTTTCTCACGATATTTCTCGAACCGGGGTCTCGTCATAGCGTCAACCGCGGTTTTATTCACGTCATTCTCCATTCGGCGTCAAATGTTCATTGGCTCGCAATATTCATTGCGCGCGATGCTTGCAATTCTTTTTCGACCCTGCCGCGAGTAATTGTAAAAAAAATTCCATTCTACAGGGAGGGCTGAAAGGGATTGTTTGGTCGGACGTGCTACAGGCACTCATTATGTTGGCATCGTGTATAACTTGGGTCACGATCGGCACGTGGAACAGCGGTGGGATATTCAGGATATGGAAAACCGCCAGCGAGGGCAACAGACTGCGAATATTTGAGTGAGAATTCGGACGAATAATGTTCTTTTTAATTGCGACAATTTCAAGTGCATTTTACTTTTAATTTTTTTATCCGTACTACAATGGCTGATTATTGTACTCACAATTATAGTTAAGTTTTCCCAAACGATATGGAGGAGCGTTATAATTATAGGTTCATCGTAACTCGCTGGGTATGAAAACCGCTTTAATCTCGTTTGTATGCGAATGTTTTCGATACAAATAGGATTTATCGTACGAATTTTCGCGATTTTCGACGATCGAGTGACTCGTTTGATCAATTATCGATGTCTGACAGGACGGTGAGTTTACGGTAACCCTTTTTGCAGGATGAATCCGAGCCCGGTAGTGGCGCGAAGCTTTTGGACTATGACGCTGGGAAATATCGGGCTGTGGGTCGCCAACAGTGCCATCAATCCTATCATGGTCCAACGTTACGTCGCGGTTTCGAGCCAACGGAACGCCAATCGGTATGGATTATTCAACCAATTTAC
This sequence comes from Cremastinae sp. B BG-2022a, assembly GCA_030522605.1. Taxonomy (NCBI): domain Eukaryota; kingdom Metazoa; phylum Arthropoda; class Insecta; order Hymenoptera; family Ichneumonidae; species Cremastinae sp. B BG-2022a. Next base: position 6,458 of record JAPYYX010000368.1, on the reverse strand, counting down.
ATATTTACTTTGAATGAGGGAACAATGAGCCGGGATATTAATTTCTCGGATTCACTGAAAAATAGTTTTGCCGAATCCAAAATCTGTATTTGCGCATGAAATCAATTTCGTTACTCCCGGAATTACTCCCAACGGTAGCAAGTTTCAAAATATAAACCAGATCAAGCGGAGCTTTTTGGAAAGAGAAAATTTGATGAATGCCCTTTTTCCGAAATATCACGATATCTACGAAAACTCCGACGTTTATCTATGTATTCCGGCAAATATTTATTCATCATGCGGTCGGCAACCCGTGCGAGTACCCGCGATGAAATGCGGGATTTGATTCCTTTTGAGTAGACGTCGAATAGCTGCGAGTTATTCGGGTGTAAATTAGTTCAGAGAAGTGTGTAATGGGCAAACTGCTGCTGGCTCTTCTAATATCATATAAATCGCTCTGGAAAAGCCTGCACTTGTACACGCGCGCTATTCTTCCTTTTTCCGTAAGTCCCGACGTACAGGAGAAGAGAGCGAATGAGGGACTTTGAGTTTGAATCTCTTCGGAGCGCATATACCAGCTTTGCAGAAACGGGGATACCGTGCCTGAATATTTGGACATGAATATTGCAGGTCAGGACACACACACACACGTGTGTGCATGCGCGCACTCACACACGGGCGTACATGGAGTCCCGACTGCGAGGAAGGTTCTCGGCTTTCCGCCAACACCCTAATTATTCCTGGCCCGTTAAACCCGTTTAGTACATCGATTTGGCAGTACTCGGCATATTATTCGACGTACTCTCTCCGTGCTACATGAGATCCCGTCCCTTTCTTGCCTTTCGTTCTTCTCGTAAAATCTTCGCGAGTACAAGACTCAACGAAAATTTTCCAGACTCCGCGAGTAAAACACAATTTCAAAACTTGATGAGAACAATTTCCCTTCAATGAGTTTTGCAACTTCGTTCATAGAAAAATTGTACCTAGACGTCCACGAGAGCGTCAGGAACAAACAGCGCTGGACCGTTTCTCGCTGAGATTTTTCGCAAAGCGTGTTTTAATCACTTCAATCTTTTTACAAAGATTGAACAAGGTAAAATCGATTTACACGATAAATATGCATGCGCGATATGAATGAACCTGATGAAATTGCATTCTCACATTTCCGGTCGATGCTCGAAGAGAGTCGCTAAGCTAAAATCATTGATATGCGATATTGAGTTTTATATTGCTTTACTTTTGGACAGAGCTGTGGTACTGTACTGCATCGGAATAATATTTCTGAATACTCTGAGCACCTTTACCGGCCTCATCATATACACTATCTATGGGGATTGCGATCCGGTTTTAGACGGGGTGAGTAATCGTTCAATCTCGTTACATATACATATATAAATATACAACTATGTATGCTGGTACAGTAATTTTTTTTTCTTCCCTTCTCGCGAGCTCCGAGCCCCCATCGCTCGGTCCTTCTCTCTCCTCTTTTGCGCCGCGATCTCTTGGGGTTGGGCATAAAATGGATTGGATACATTGTAGGATGAACTGATCTCAATCCTCCCGAGGAGAGAGAGAGAAAAAAAAGTAAAAGAGAAAATAAATTATAAAAAAAAGTAAGCGAGACGAAAAAAAGGAGAGAAAATTCGACACAGTGACATGATCGATTCTTCGCGTTTCACACTACATAATGAAATTAAAGTGTATTAACTCTGCACGAAGCTCTCCCGTTTGTTGCAACGGTTCATAATCCTCGCTCCGTAATGGCCCACTAGTGCAGCTTCAAAAAGTTTCGCCAAGCCTTAAACTTCAGCTCTACTAGATTTCCCTCATGACATGAATGATTTATTGTCCGATAAAATTGTTTAACCCTGTCTTCAAGAAAAGCCGTGAACTGGGAAAAAGTTTATCAAAAACTCGCAAAGGAGTTATAACAATTACTTCGTCATATTTTTTATCAGCTTTTCATATACATAGGTATATTTATTTAATTTTTTAGTAGTATGTATTTGTTGATTATTGCATTCGTGTTTAAAAACGTCAAACGAGTTCAAACAAAATTAAACTTCCAAACAAAAGTAAAGTTATCTGTACTTCAATCCCTAAAACCAAGTAGATTTCAACCCGCTAAACACGATTATGAAGTTTCCATTCATGAAGTCAAAATTTTGCTCTAGACCAAAAATTCACTTCAGGAAATGATACATATTTCGATCGACTGTATTAAATAATTCGCAAACGAATTAAATTATATAAACGTATAAATAAATATAAAATTTATAAAAAAAGTTTGTAAATCAGTAAATCTGAAGCAAATCTCTTAATTACTCGATATGTATTAAACTTGATTGACAATGTAACCAAGAGTGCATCCCTTAAGTCTAAAGTGCCCAAATAGCCGGTGGAATTAAAGAGGTCTCACGTGGGCAATCCTTATCGGTTGTTCTCGAAACAAGTCCCGCACTTCGATGGCAAACTTTGAGTTCGATTTTACTGTTATATCCCGTCGTCGAAGAATCGAATGGTCCGGATAGAGAGAGCCCGGCAATGTCCTCGAGGTTCGCGGATAGCCGGAGTTCGAGAGCGGATAATGGTGTTTACGACACTCTACAGTTTTGAGAGCCCCCGCTAGGTTAGCCCCGCTCAGGAAAATCGAGGGCATAAGATCCAATAAAATCTATGGGGTCTTCGGCATTCAATGGTGATCGTCAAACGCTCGTGTTTCAACAAAGAAAAATATTCGACCCTTACACTCCAGAAACTTTGTATTCTCCGAGAAAAGCAACTCCTGGCAATTCCTATCCCGAAAAAAAGGAACATAAAAAATTCTATTCGAAAATATTTTCGTACCGAAAGTTATTCAATTAAAAAATAGAGGATTCACGAGTCCTCGACATTCATTTAAATCTGCATAAAAGATTAATATTCGAAAGTAATATCGAGAGCTATCGCTCTTTAAAATATCATCTCAAGTCACAGAGCGAAGCAATGTATATACCTAAGACTGATATGAACGTTCATATGAACGATTCAAATAATGTGTAAAAAAATTTCAGAGAATCGATAAGCATGATCAGCTAGTACCTTATTTCGTAATGGATACTGTCGGGCATATTCCAGGATTACCGGGACTCTTCATAGCTGCAATTTTCAGCGGAGCACTCAGGTAAATATTGACATAAAAAAAAGTCTAGATTATCCGGAGCGAGGTTTCAAAAAGCGAAGTTCCGGAATAATTTTTTTCTCGATCCGAACGAAATCTGGCAAAGAAAAACAAGATCCATCTGCTCGTACCGATAGAAAGATAAAATTCTCGGAAGGACGGTAATACTCAAGGTTTATTGCTATACGCGAATATTTCCTTCATTTATCGAAGAATCAATTTGAAAGAAGGTACATAGACACATATTGGTTGTAATAAATAAGGAATGGAAAAAATAAGAGATTGTCGAGATATGAGAGAGGAAAAGGGACGGAGGGTGGTAAAAAAACCGTCTCTTGCACGTCGTTGTGCGGAATGAGAGTCGAACGGTTATAGGAAGGAATATACCGGATGCTTTTTCCATTCGTTGCGCTACATTTTTCCTCCCGAGGTCGTGTGTTTTCCCGTACGCAAGATGAAAAGAACCGCACGTTCTCGTTTATAGTGCCCCGCGCGCATGGATGAACGAAAAAATATATCCAGATCGTGCGTAAAAATATATCCGCTCGATCGCGGTCATTGTTTAACATGTAGCGATCGATATTATAAAAAGATAAGTTTTAGAACTCCTCGCAGTAGAGCGATTACTGCGTTTTCTCTTCCGTGTTATAACATGCCGGAAAAACATGCCCGGACGCACCTCAGACGACCCACGCTTGATGTATTTCCTTGGTTAGGAATACCACTCCGCTTACGACATTTCATGCATATTTATTCGAGCGTAGAATACAGAACAGAACTACTCCCTTGAACGAGATTTCTCATTTTTTCCTCATCTCTCCTTCTCATTAACAAACTGGATTTTTCTCCCAAAACTGACCAGTGTTGGTTCTGGTTGTGTATACGATTCCTTTTCAGTGTAGGTGCTCATTTTTTATTCATTTTGTTAAGTAGAATTGCTCATTACAAAACTCATTAAAAAACAAATGTTAAAAATAATAAGTGATTAATTATAAAAATTGATTAGTTATAGAGTAAGGGAGAATAAAATGGGGTGGTGGGCAAGATGGGATACCCTAAAAATTTGGTAAAAATTTTCAATATTTCTAAATTTCATAAAATTTAATATCAAATAGCTTTTTCTTTGCTGATAACATTATATTTGGTGATTTGAAAACACATTTAAACAAAAATTAAACTAAGTCATAAATTAATTACTTGAAATAAGACGCCAAAGCTGATAAGTTAACAATATAATTTAAGCATTTCATTTTGCCCCCAATTTTTTGAGTTTTCATGTTTTTGAGATGTTTTCATATTTTTATGAGTTAATTTAAAAAATTTGTTTTCCTATTAAATTGAATCTTGTCGCTGGGACTGCAAAAGCAATTTCGATAGGTTTGTTTAACGTCATTTTGTTCGAAGACTATGACGGAAATTTATAAGGGATCGAATAAAGTGGACCATGTCCTCTTATTAACTTGAAGTATCAATATGGAACGAGCGGAGATACTGACATGCGGTAGATGAAAATTCATCAGCATATCTATATAATTGCCTGTTTAATTAAAACTATGAAATCCTTCCTCATTTTCTGGAAGCATATCGAATATAGCGATGGGGACAAAGCCAGGATAACTCCGTCCTGGCTCAGTATAAACAGGAAGTTGTTACGAGTTTTTGAAAAATAAAACACTGTTCAACTTATCCTAAATTAATTGCTCTTGTAATAATGCGTTTAAATGTCCATCCAAGTGGCAAACAAGTCAAGACAACTTTTCGAGCAAACTTTTCAATCAATTCCGGAATGAAGCAATTAATATCCTCTTGGCAAAACTTATTTTTTTCTAATTTTCTTTTTTCAGTTGAAATAATTCTTCGTCCTAATTCAATTGTCTTTCAGCTGTCTATCTTCAGGAATGAATGCCTTATCCGGCATTGTCTACGACGAGTTGATATCAAAATTCGGTGAATCCTGGAAATTGGGTCCTCGTGCGAGTATCAAGCTAACCACGACGCTGATTGGCATGTTCTGCCTCTCAATGGTCTTTCTCGTCGATAAAATGGGAGAAATAGTCAAGGTAACTAATTTATTCCTACCAATCCTCATCTTTTTCGAATCACGATGAAAAGTTGCATTTTTTCTAATTCTAATTATTGATATTCGTTAAATTGCTTTTATCAAATTCACGCGCGGACGTTGAGGATCAAGATTTTTCATTTTCGTAAAAAAATTCAGCTGGCATAGCAGCGTGAGGTGAAAGGAATTTTTTTGCGATATCCGCAACATTTTTCGGACAAAACGGCGTGTATCAGCACATAGTATGAATTTAGCGCGAAACGCTTGCGAAAGGGTGTTGAAAGTAACGTTCTGAGCCGGATGCCTCATCCTTCCAAGCTCCGCTTCCTCTTGGCCGTTCTCCTCTCACACGGCGCTAATTTGCATTGAGATAACAGCCCGCTCGCCATACTATATCAGCCAGAATAATCTACCAACCCTGGAGTTCGCTCCCTCCGCGTTCCTCGTGGGCCCATTCCACCTACGAATCCTCTACCGCCCACCCACGAATTCGCCATATACACAACAAATTATAATAAGCAGAATTAATCGTTGTAACGAGCTTAAAACTGCGCGTGGTAAAAAAATGCACCAGTACAGTCCATAATCCTTAGCCGTCATCCTTTCTCCGCGCATCGTTTTCTCCTCTCCTGAAATCGTATTTCACCGAGTCCGAAACTGGGCTAAGCTCGTTACTCCGCGAAAATGACGCATGTGATTGTTAATCTTTTGTTTCCGGTGTCAAGTCGACGCTGAGTCTAAACGGCGTGACTCTCGGGGCTTTGCTTGGAATATACACTCTTGGAATGATTTGTCCATGGGCCAACGAGAGGGTGAGTCTCTAGAGTTATTTGTTTGAAAGTCGTACTTAATTATTATTATTTAGATTTAATTATTCTATTGTAAATAATTTGGTGTATTATGTGCAAAAATGGTTTGGTCATTGGTCAAATTTGGATTTGATGGTCCGGAGACGTTCAACGATCCTCTGCTGGTGTCAAGGCATAATTTAATTAAGGGACTCTTGTATTAGCAATGTCGTACAGTCGTAGTTCAAAGTCGTACTTTATTATTCATATTATTTAGATTTATTTATTCTATTGTAAATAATTTGGTGTATTATGTACAAAAATGGTTTGGTCATTGGTCAAATTTAGATTTGATGGTCCGAAGACGTTCAACGATCCTCTGCTGATGTCAAGACATAATCTAATTAAGGGACTCTTGTATTAGCAATGTCGTACAGTCCTAGTTTAAAGTCGTACTTTATTAGTAATATTA